>JARFOD010003825.1:623-11722 GCA_031763545.1 Mopalia muscosa | reverse complement strand
GGTGGGACTCTTATCAGGAAATTCTGAAAAGCGACATGCTGTGTCCTTTTATCTATCAATTTGATCTCCCCATTGATATGCAAAACACGAGATAATTTAAAACAGTTCAGCACAAGAAAGGATGTATATTTCAGACGTTATAAATACAGACTTTCAATTCGATCCGGGAAAACAGGTGGGTGACCAACAAACCACGAGTTCTTAACAATAAAATTCATGACAAAACAAGAAGTGTTGTACATTTCTGAATGCACAACATTGTACAAACTACGTCACAACTGCCAGATGTCTGACCTAATTTTAACAGTTATGCTTCGCCTGTAGTTTCTGGATGTCTGATTTTTCCAAAATTGACAGTCAAATGAAGGCATACTTTAAATACAGTGAGGATATTTACAACCAAACAAGTTTTAGCCAATGAAAGAAAAACTGTTTGAGGTCTGCTGTATGCAGATTCCACAGTATTTGCATTTTGCATGCCAAAATCAACCTGGGATGACAGCTGTCATTTACCGTCAATTACACCCCACCAATCAGGGGTAATTGTCTTTATATGGTCACACTTTAGTTTTATAATACATAAAGAACTCCTTCAGTTTATAAACCGACATCGGTGGGAGTGGCTTGCCTATTCAAATATAATATAGTTCAGCCACCTGGACAACACTTCATTGTCAATATAATGTAGGCATTGGGCAAAACATATGTAGCAAAGGCGTGGTCTCCTAAAACAATATACTTGTATTTGCTGCCTTCCCGCCTATATTGGGGATCTTCTCGGGAACGAGGTTACCATGTTCCCGACTTTTTCCAGCCATGCAGTTGCTGCTCTTTAGAATCCATGCCAGGCCCAATCAAGCTGAAGCCATCCCATGAAGGAGTTATTAGGTCTTTGCTATATCTGCAATATGATCTTGAATGAATGCTGGGAAAGACTTCCTAAATTAGCTCTAAAATAAGACATCCCAAACTATGGCCATGACACAGGTAGTTGGAATACTGCTGAATGTGGCATAAAACACCACTGAATCTATCAACCCAAATTATGGCTGGGACAGAGCACCCCAAATTTACGCAATTGAAAAGTACTAATGGTAGAATTTCCAACCTCTTCTATGTCTTAATTTTTGGTTTAATAAATATGTCACTGATTAATTTTTGTTTCTGTAGTACAAAATTATCTTTGCGGCCAAGTGCAGCAATCAATTATTTCATGTCAATTTTCCTTTATATCTTTGCAGCTACGTATAATGGTGAACCGATTCCAAACCTGTTTGTGAAGCTTCTAGCAAGGGACAAAACTCATGAGATGCAGATGTCTGCCGCTCAGTGTTTAACGTATCTCTGTCGAGGTGGTGCTATCTGCCCGGAGGATCCAGTGATTGTGTTAAAGGTGCGTAAGTCTAAATCCTGGCTTAGTGGTTTGTTTGTTTGTTTGTTTGTTTATATGACGATGGATTGTCCACTTCACATTGCACCTAGCCATATTACGGCGGAAAATCAGGAGGAAACCTCATAAAAACCACCCCCGCGATTGCTGGAGCCACACCATGTGACTCACTCATAGACCTGATGGTCGAAAGGCGGACTCGATCCCGTGAACAGTACATTGGAGCAGGTTCAGTTGAGTAAGCTAACACGCTACCACTATGCCAAGGCCACGGGTCTTGGTTTATTGGTTAGCGTGTGTGCCTACTAATCCTACTTTGATGTACTGTTCACAAGATCGATTCTGTCTGTCAACCCTCAGGTATATGAGTGAGTCACACAATGTGACTCTGGCAATCCGGGGGGTGTTTTATACGAAATTGCCTCCGTAATAAGGCAAGGAGCAGAAAGAAGTGGACAATCCATCATCATATAAGGGAAATACCCTTGAGTAAGATGTTAAACCCCAATCAAACAAACGACCAACCATGTGAAGGGGTGGATGATTGTAAATGACCCAGTCCTGTCCAAATCATTTGTTATTAAACCAGCAATTTTGGGTGCGCTAAATAAATACATAAACGAAATTATTTTAATAAATCTTAAAATTATTTTTTATTGTTTTGCCCTTTTAGACTTTGCCCACACTCATACGGATGTGTAAGAAAGATCGATCGATTGAAGAAAACGTTGATGGAGCTGAAGCTCTGGCCTATTTGATAGAAGTGAACTCTGACCTCCAGATAACAGCGAGCGTCACAGATCATTGTATTAAAACGCTAGCAGAGTACTTGAAGTACACAGATATTCATCAAATACTGGCCAAAAAACCACCCAGAAAGGTGAGAAGATTTGCCTTTATTCTTACTTTGATGAAACGAGTGATTGGTTGGGAGCCATACGTGCCCTTGTGCTTTTTTGGGTTAATTTGGTGACACCAACACCCTTTGTTGTTCTATTCGAGCTCCTTAGCGCCACAGCATAGCTGAAATACTGCTGAATGTGGCGTAAAACAATAATCAATCAACCTTAGAAAAGTTTGGCCCTTTGGTTAAGGGAAGTTTATATGAAGAATAGCAGCAGCACTGTCTTTACTTAGCACTGGAGAAAAATTAACTTTCGATTTTTACAACCAAGGTGTAAAGATTTTCCATTATGTTCGAAAGTTTCCAACATAATGGAAAATCTTTACATCTTGGTTGTGCCAGTATCATTTATTGTTAGAATACACTGCCATCATATACAAGTAAGTAAAATACCCTCACACACAGCATAAAAAAACAATCAATCAATCAATCAATCTTAGCAAAGTTGCACATCACACGAATGTTGCCTCGACAATTTGGGTTTTTTTTACAAGATTTCCTTTTGTTGTTTTTTTTGCCGAATTTAAGTAAGGTACAGTGTGAAAAGAATAATTTTTTCTTAAAAAACATGTAATTAAAAAACCCTTCAGTACGGCGTATAAACCCCAATTAAACAAATAAAAAAATCCAGTAAATGCAACCAATCCTTTTAAAATTAACTAAACACTGAACAGTGTCAATTAAAGAAGTCTAAAATCCTTTTAAATGTTAACCTTGCAAACCCCCAGAATTAGAAATATCATCTCTCTTTGTTAACAGGATGTGAATTGGATAGATGAACTCAAACAGGCTGCTTTTAAAGCTTTTGCGGCTCTGGCTGCTAATGATGAAGATATCAGGAAAAAGGTGTGTTCGCCTCACATACAAGTCTTAACGGTTCTTCTTTTATACTTTTTTTTTTTTACATATATTTTTGTCCGAATAACGTTTGTGCTAAATATTAATTGGAATGTTACATTTAAGGTTACATTATTTAGCAAAACACTTTCTAGTGTCAGTTAATGTTGGAATACACTGCTGTCCGATAAGTGAAATACCCTTAAGCACAACCTAAAACACTAAACAATAAACCAATCATCAGTCATAACACGCCCCCTGAAGGAGGGGGGGGGCTATGGCCCTGCAGAATACTCCCTCGGCTTGCTCGGTCGATTGTAAGAGGCGAGAAAACAGTTTGCTTTCTGTTGCCCTGGTGTTCGCAGAGCTAAAGGGTAACGGGAAGCAGATTTGTTTGTGATGTTCTGTATTTGTGTCCGTCGTCATATAAGTGAAATACCCTTGAGTACGTCATTAAACACCAATCAAACAAACAAACAATCAATCATAACACTATAACCAGGGTTCAACCTGCAGTTGTGTCTCAGCCAGGGCAAACTGCTGATTAAAAGGGCAACAAATGCTCTCCATTGTCACCAGAAAGCTATCAGAGCTGGCTAATAACAATAGCCAATGAAATCAATCTTTCTACATACTTTTGGCTTTCATCTTATGATGAGCAACAGTCCTGGTTGTGGATGCACATGTTATTTATTTGTGAGCTGTAGCTCTCACCTGTGACCAAGGTCTCTGATGTCATATGAGGGAAATAACCTTAAATAAGGCGTAAAACCCCACTCAGATAATGTATGTTAATTAATATGTTTGAAAGCTTTTATAGACAAAAAATTTTCATCAACTCAATTCGATATTGCCTAAAACTCAATATTTTTTGCGTGCCTTTGGTGCACAAAATGCATTTATACTCAATACTCAATCGGAGTATTCCCGATGAAAAAGTGTCTATTAAAACCCCTGATGTTTAACTTGTGTTAAAGGATGACGTACAACCCCAATCAAAGAAACAATCTTAATTTAATTAAGAATTTAATTAAATTAGTGTAATTTGTGTATTATCAGATTCTACAGACCGAAGGCTTTATGGAGCAGATTGTGGTGGGAATGAGCAGTAATTCAGTCAAAGTACAAACAGCGTCTGTACGATGTCTACACAGCCTCTCAAGATCTGTTCAACAATTACGCACTACTTTTCATGATTACAACGTCTGGGAACCTTTAATGGAGGTAAATTCAATTCTTCAAGGAAGTTCTCCCATGGCAGAAATTTTGTTTTCTGTCAGCCCTATGCGAACCAAGTAGTGTGATGCTTTGATTTGGAGGGCCCTGGGACCCCTCTAACTTTGTCTAAACGGTAACACATTTGTTTGGTGAAGTGAAGATCTGCACCAGTTGTTGGGGCTTGCAGGCATAGTTCAAGCCTGTTTTGACATATCCAACAGGTTTGAAAAACTCCCAATCTGTAAGGGGATTCGGGGCTATTTCTGGGGTGCATTTGTTGCTAGGGTTTCACTGGTCTGTTCATCACAGGTCAATGTATCTGCTTTTTTGTTGGCTTTTTTTGGGGGGGGGGGGCGGGGGGGATTCGAGGGGGAAGGGGTATGCAAGCAAGGGACACCACATACATTTTTCTATACGGACTATACTCAAACTTGTTTATTTGGCTCTTTCCATATTCGTTACCAACACAGTTCAATTTTTGGTTCTCAAGTTAACTTGTAACATGCTAATTTTTATAAAAACATTGAAGATTGCTGAAAAAAGTTTTAAATATTTTTATTTGACAGATAATAGCTTCTGATCGACCAGAGACCAGATCTGTCACATCTTCTGTGTTGTGTAATCTACTGTTAGAATTCTCTCCAAGCAAACAGGTCAGTACAACAATTATAACAAGACACTAAAATTTCAGTTGACTTCAACTTGATTTATTTCACAATTATGCCCTGATTACAGTTAGTCGAGGGGATATAGACATCAGGTCTCTGTCTGTCTGTCAAACTTTTAGTTTGTATAATGCAACCCCATTGACATTGGTGAGAAGTATTTGAACATGTAAATGTAACCATATCTTAGAACTGTTTGCAAAAAGTTGCCTCAGTGTTCTCAGTGCTAAGGGAGAACATGAAGCCAATCTTTGATTTGTATTACGTCCTGTGATTGTCCTAGCTAAGGGGAAACATGAAGCCAATCTTTGATTTGTATTACATCCTGTGATTGTCCTAGCTAAGGGGAAACAGGAAGCCAATCTTTGATTTGTATTACGTCCTGTGATTGTCCTAGCCAAGGGGAAACATGAAGCCAATCTTTGATTTGTATTACGTCCTGTGATTGTCCTTTTTTTTTTGTTTATTGCCAGTTGCCTGGAGGATGATTTCCTTACTCATTTGGCTGGGACAGCATCCTGTGAGTGAAATAACCTTAAGTATGGCTTTAAAACCCAATCTACTAAACAAAACAAATCCAACATGCTTGAATGTTTTTATGATCTTTGTGTATGTTACAGCCGATCTTGCAGGCTGGCGCTGTGAAGAAGTTGGTAGAGCTAACCTCCAATGGTGATCCGGCTCTCAGACTTAATGGTATCTGGGGACTAATGGTGAGTGGGTAGAGTATTTAATGAATTTGTGCCATAGGTGGTTCGAGGGAGCTTCCTGGTGCTCTGTTGCTCTCAGAGCTAAGGGGCAACAGCCTGAATAATTTGCATCCTGGAATTGTCCTGTCTTGTCATTCTTTGTTTGCAATGTTGTCAATGGTCGATTCCTTAATTCAATGGGCTGGCAGGAGTCCCATTCATAAAATAAACTGAAGTACAACATCACTGGCCTGGGTTTTTTTGATTGGATTGGTAGTTAAACTTAAGTGCAACATTAAATACCAATCCAATCAAAAAAACCCAGGCCTGTTCTGTTGCATTTTCTGGCACAATCTACATGTACAAAATTTGTCCCAAAAAGTTTTCAGGATAACTCGTCATTTGACAAATTTGTCATTGCTTTTCGAATTTTTAAAATCTAAATGTGCATTTATGAATATTAATAAATAGCATTGGATGTCCAGATTGGCAAAACTTTTTAAATGACAAAATGATTGTTTAGGACAAACAGTTCAAATGATGTTTAGGAAACCTATATATTGGCCTAGCTAAATGAGTTTGAAAGACTCTGTTTAATTCTTCTCTATCAAGGTAATAATGTATTATTTTCAGTAACTTCATAATATGACTTTTTTTGTTTAAATATTACCTCAGAATATGGCAACCTAATGATGTTACATTTTCTGTCATTTTACAACATTGCAATGTAATGATGTTACATTTTTGTCATTTTAGTATGATAAAGCAACCTAATGATGTAACATTTTCTGTCATTTTACAAGATTGCAATGTAATGATGTTACATTTTTGTCATTTTAGTATGATAAAGCAACCTAATGATGTTACATTTTCTGTCGTTTTACAATATGTCAATGTAATGATGTTACATTTTTGTCATTTTAGTATGATAAAGCAACCTAATGATGTTACGTTTTCTGTCGTTTTACAATATGGCAATGTAATGATGTAACATTTTCTGTTATTTCAGAATATGGCAATGTAATGCTGCAACATTTTTTGTAATTTCAGAATATGGCGTTTCAGGCTGAACAGAAATTAAAGACTCAGATAATAGAGGACTTAGGGACCGATAGACTTCTCAATCTACTCTCAGACCCTGTACCAGATATTCTTATTAAAACACTGGGGCTTCTAAGAAACCTCTTGTCTCACAAACCAGTAAGTAATACGCTTAGAACTGGTAGTAACTAAATACCAATAAAATTAAGTTAGATTTTTAATGTCTTTATGTCAAAACAATCTCTGGCCAGCCCAAGATAAGAGTACATGGAAATATATTAAAAAGGAAAAAGGTTTTCACAGTTTTCAATGATTCAATTGATAAGTATGTGAATGTACAGATATACTGATCAACAGAAACAATGGCCTTGTGACATTTGTGAAAATTTAGCCAACTAGGTCAACAGAATTTTTTTTTACAAAGATTCTCTGAAATTAGTGTCTTTCAGAAATTACCAAAATTGAGATTCATGTAGGCTTACACGAATTGCATAGTGCAAATATCATTAAGCTTAAGAATCACATTGGAAAACAATGATGTGGCTTTGTGTTATTTTAAGCAGAGATTAACACAAAAACTCAGTAGTACGAATAGTTAAACTTCTCACCAAAAGCAATGTTATAGACCCCTAGAACAATATCCATTACCAGCTGAAATAATAAGCAAAATCACGTTTATAAAGCAAATTATGACAAATCTGACACTTCATGATTTTTGGAATATTGTCAAAAACAGTAAGTTTTAAAAAAAATACAGAAAAAGTTATGTTTGAAAGAAACCCCAAAACCAGTAATTGGTTATGAATAAATCCCAATAAAACGTTCTCAAAATTCAGTAAAAGATTCTTAATCATTGAAGTATTCAGAATAGAATGTTATCAAAAATTGCAAAGCAGAGGCAATCTGGTATCATATGTTTGTTTGTTTGATTGGTGTTTAACGTCGTACTCAAGGGCATTTAACTTATATGACGACAGACACAAATACAGAACATCACAAACAAATCTGCTTCCTGTTACCCTTTAGCTCTGTGAACACCAGGGCAACAGAAAGCCTCTTAGGATCGACCAAGGAAGCTGAGGGAGTATTCTGCAGGGCCATAGCCCACCCGCTCCCTCGTGGGGCATGAACTGCTGGGAGATGATAAAACCAAATTATACCATAATCATGTGTACCAAATTCACATAAATTTAATAATGTATAAGCTTTTTGTGTTAAAGATTTAAAAAAATGTTAATAAATAGAGGACATTTTCCCACCAGCCCCTTGTTCAGTTTGTTTATTTGTGTTTTTGATTGATTGCATTCACTTATATGAAGACAAATTCTCCACCTTACACAATTCCTTGCCTAATTTCATTGGACAACCGGAGAGGAAATCTAATGAAAACCTCTCCCATGATTACTGCATCCACATTGTGTGACTCACTCATATACCCAGGCCAAGAAATATCATATGATGGATTTTTGTGTCGCAGCCAAACACAGAATATTAATTCACATGCATATTCTGAAGTATTTTGTACACATAATTGATGCCCTGTTAGTGTATTAAACATCAGTAATGTGTACAAAATACTCCAGAATACACCAGGTAGGCAGGTCTGTATACCTAATGATCCACAGACAGACTTGGTCCTGTGAACAGCACATCGAAAGAAGGTAAGGGAGCACGCTAGCCACTAAGCCACGACATCAGGTTCTCCCCCAAGTTCAGAAACTGTGACACCCACACATCGCAAACATATCAATTTCTTGTTGCCCATTTGCTCTGAGAGCACCGGGGCAATTAGAAACTCCCTCGTTACAACCCACATTAAGAGAAATGAAAACTCACTTTGGGACAATTCTCTCAGTAACCTTGGAGATTGACTCAACAAAGGGACATAACTGGGTGACAATTGTTTTTAAATGTTGACATTCCTGCTTCAACCTCAACACATCGCTCATTTGGGCTGTGAACAAAAATAGAAATGGGGTTTAACATCATGCTCAACTATATTTACTTAAACGATGACAGACTGTCCATTTTTTTACCAATGGCTTAAGGAAGAGGGATGTCCACCCGTCCAAATGGACACCCTGAAGTGAACAATAGCCTCATTTGAACACCCTGTATTAAGAAATGTAAAATGCAGGAGATAAGGCAACTGGACACCCAATTACTTAAAAAGCGAAGCAAAATGACCATTTTGGACACTTTACGTATGATTTCTGGTTAAGCCCCTGCTTTTTACTCTCTATTATTCAATGGGACAGGAAACCTTAAAATAATACACTCCTGAATGAGTGACGACCTTTCGTTCACTGGCAGACTCGACCCAGTGTAGTACATGAAAGGATAATCAGCTATCAAACATGTTAACCACGGAGCCACTGTGGACTCGGTTGGAGGATGTTAACACAATCACCATACAGGAGCTAAAGTGTCAATGCATACATTTAATGCCATACTTAATTTGATTTCAAGCAAGAGACAGTTTTGGAGTGTACATTTACATATACAAATATTTGAAATTAGGTACCATGTTGAAGATAGCAACTCTTTTTTAATGGACCGACTCTGTGCAATAAAAGATTTATGCGATTTACATGTAATGTACAGAATTTGTAAGAAATGTGACTTTTTCTTACAGAAAGGGGTGTGTTATGATATTAGGCTTATATATCTCACCTTGATATAGCTCCTGTTCATTACCAATTCTCTGCAAACTTTCTTCCCAATGCTACAACAACAAACAGCCATTAGACCAGTTTCTTGGGATTTAAGCAGTTTGCCCAATTATACACAGGAGAAATGTTTAATTAAACAAGTTAATGTTGCTTCTACACATACAGATTTACCCTTAAGAGATTTCCAAAGAAAAGGAAATGATATACGAATATGTTTATTTGTAGTAACCCAGGTAGTCATGGAAAACCACCATTAGGCACCACTTGCAACACAGACCAGACAAGACAAAGACAGGACACAAAATCAAAAATATTACATACAAAGGGCCCTCACATTGGCTCTTAGCTAGGACAACACTAGGGCAACAGAAAGCTACCTCCCAACCTTCCACAACAATTAAAGAGCAGAACTCCTCTTTTGCCTTCTTCTATGACATAAGATGAAGATAATATTAGTTTTTTGAAGGGTGTACAGACTCTTATGATCGTCCTGCAAACTCGTATGCTCTGAGCCACAGGTGGACCAAAAATCAATTTTGAAAAGTAAGTTTTATTAAATTTAGAAAATAGATTTGAAGCATAGATGGCCATGTACCCGTAAACTCTGTGGCATTCAAATCTCCCGGGGTGTATGGGTTTTTACCACCCTGCAAATTGACCAATTGTGTTTCTTACCACCCTTACCTTTTCTAGAGCCACTCTCTTCTGATCTAGAAATTCACAATGTTGAATTAGCTGCTCATCCACGTCAGAAACCAGAACTTTAAACTCAGAGACTTTACAGTTTTTAGCGAGAGTTCGTCTCAAGGTCAAGTCCCTGTGAAGTTCTTGAACACGTGACTTCAATTTCTCCAACTTTTGCAGCATGTCCTGGTAAAATCATGCGATTCAAGCGGTTAAAAGATATATAGAAATTATCTATTTCTTTTAAAAGAACAGGCAGTTTTTGTAAATATTAAGTTTTTTTTAAAGTTTGTTTTGATTGGAGGTTTAACATCATACTCAAAGGTATTTTTTCCTTTTTGATGACAGATTGTCCACCTCACACTGTTTCAGGCCTTATTACGGTGGAAAACTGAGAGGAAACCTTAAGAAAACCACTCCAGCGGGATTAAAAGAACAGTTTTGGTTAACATTAAGTATAGATAACATGTTGGTTTTCTCTGTTTCCCTGAAATTGAACTTTAGACCAGTTGTTGTTTCACTCATTAAAAATGTAGGACATCATTTGTTTTGTTTTTTTATTGTAAACCTTTGACTTCATTTTATACATGTTCTTATGACCGATTAATGAAATGAAAGTATGCTGGTATTTTTTATTTTATTGGCCACACTGTTAATACAGGTATGGGTTAATCAAAAGACTCCCTCAAGCATTTGCACCAGTGATTGGATAACCTACTACACCCAAATCATTAACCTGGGCAGATATGATGAACCCATTAAGCTACAATGTAACTTACCCTGTGATTATTATCAAACTCAACACAGTGTTCAGCAAAAACTCCTTTGGCATCGATAAATTTCACTTTACTGGCATTATTGTTGCCACGACGACCCCCATTAGGACCGTAACTAACCACGGTGACACTTCCATTGGCTGCACTAGTTGTACTGGGCGTAGTTGTCGGGAGTTCTAGCCTGGTAGTACAATAACAGTTATACGTTATTAAATTTGTGCAA
>JARFOD010003814.1:0-11723 GCA_031763545.1 Mopalia muscosa | reverse complement strand
GTACTTGTTATGGCTATTGGTACTATATGGCACCATCGCTGCTATTATGTCATCAAAAAAAGTCCACTCGAGAGATACTTTCTACTGCTCTGTGAGTAGGTGAAATCGAAACGAAGAGTCAACTTTTCAGTGTTGCAATAGTGATTTTGCTGTCCGGTTGATTGTGTTGTTGGCAAATAATATAGAATTTAATCCCACTGTGGATTAAAATGTTAATCAGATTTTGAGATAAGATGTGTTGATTTGTATGTTGTATCAATCAGTGTCCATAATATAGTATCTGTATTTTCGTTATTTTGGGATAACACTATCTTAGAATCAGAAGATTTCCGTCCGGAAATTCAAAGTCATGACTCTCAGAGTTAGGCACCTAACCTATATGCCGGGGCCACCTAAACCACTCAGCCACCCAACCTTAGTGAGGCTCAGAGGATCGTGGGATCTATTCTAGAACAGATTCAACCCGTAGAGTTTTCTGAACTAGAGTACTGTTAATATTCCCTTTCTAAAAGACACAAAAAAATCATGAAATATAGTATCTGTCTGCCGATGTTGACGTTTAATTCATGTCAGTGAATCAATAAACTAATTAATCAATCACTATTCTCCCGCGGCCTAGATTGCTGTGGCATAAAATAAATAAATATCTATCATTCAATCAATTGATTAATCAATCAAGTAATCACTGTATTCTCCCGCAGCCTAGATTGCTGTGGTGTTAATTAAATAAATATCGATTATTCAATCAATTGATTGATCAATCAAGTAATCACTGTATTCTCCCGCAGCCTAGATTGCTGTGGTGTTAATTAAATAAATATCGATCATTCAATCAATTGATCAATCAATCAATCAATCACTGTATTCTACCGCAGTTTAGAATGCTGTGGTGTTAAATACATATCAATCAATCAATCAGACGTCCGTTCGGTCGATCGATCAATTAGTCAATTAATCAATCAATGAACCAATCAGCCATTGAATCAAACAATCAACCGCTGTATTCTCTTTCAGTCTATAGATTGCGGTACTGTAAAATATTAATCAATCATTAATCAATCAATCAATAAATCAACCTGTGGACCAATTAGTCAGTCAGCTTACCAACTAACCATCCAACCAACCAACCAGCCAGCCAACCAACCAATCAACCAATCACTCAAGTAATCACTCAATCAATCACTCACTCAATCAATCAGTCAATCAATCAGTGAACCAATGAATAATTTTTCATCTACTCATTGGGCTCGATATATTGTTTTAAACTCGTATGATGTTGTGTTACATAACTCACCTTGTTTTCATGCACCTTTATGTTGACCGTTTAAGGAAGTCCTATAAATTAAACACTAACAGCGAGCTACTCCACGTAATCATTTATTCTTTGTTAAGCATACCCATGCAAGAAAATAGCATCGGTTAAACGTTTAAGTTCATTTAGTAAAGACTCACTGTAACCTTTTTATTACCAGGGCACGGTTAACCAGAAATCGGATAACATCTAAATTCTTATAGATCCGTATTAGTACTAAGTTTTCTGAATACCGACATCTTGATATTAGTTTTTGTTTCAACCACTCCAGTTACAAGAACACCTAAAACTGTTACTTCGTTATATTCCTCAGTTTTCCTGGTCAACTGTATTGCCGGATGTTGCGAAATTGAAACGATCGATAAATATTAATTTTTCAAATGATAACGTCATCATCAGGATGTAGTTTTACATTTTTAATTTTGCTGACAAAGTTTCCGGAGAAATAAGATCGAGTCAATGTTGTAGGTTGTTTGTTTGATTTGGTTGGCGCATGTTGTAAGTTACCGCAAGGTCTCCTTATATCGTCTTTGTACCATAACATACTTTTATTGGTTAAGATCCTGCTACGAGCAGCACCGTAATAGTTATTTTTAAAATTGAGTTTATGTTTGTATTTACTAGATTTAGGCCCCAGCAGGAGGACCTTAAGCTCGTTAAAGGAAATATTTATGTGTAGTAACTTAGGATGTCGTGTTTTGATTTAGTTGAGGCATAAGGCATAACAACCTCTACACCATAGACGTGTGTAGTATGTTAACCCAGTATCATTTTGTGCCCACAAACTTTCTAGAATAAAATTATATGTAATTAGATGGTTATGAAAGAAAATGCATTTGGATTACGATTCAGGTTTTTTGGCCATGATGCCATTAGTCCGGTATTGTATAAGACGACTTTTTTAAAGTTGATTTTTCTACGAAAAGCTCGGAAATTTAGATTTTATTTGTTCTCAGCTTGATCTGAGTTTTTCATGAACAACCGGGACGCCGACGCTTTGTAAATCCCAGAAAAGTTATCGAATTCAACATTGTTTGGTAGACCTTGGCGTCAGATATTAATGGTGCCAAAAAATAAGATAGGGTCAGGAAAAGCTTTAAAGTGGTGTTTATGCTCACACCTGTTCTATGCAGACTGAACGTAGATGGTATAGCTTGGGGAAGTGAATACAAATTAACTTTACCTGTTTGTCAGCAATGTCCAATTGACAATTCCTTTCTTTAAGCAATGTTAGTTCGTTAATACCACTCTGTTAGCAATGCCTGTTCGTTAATACTTCTCTGTCAGAAATGGCTTTTCGTTAATAACCTCTGTCAGTAATGTCTTTATACCTCTCTTTTAACAGTATATGTTCGTTAATACCTCTCTGTTGGCAATGTCTGTCCGTTAATAGGCCTACCCCTCTGTTAGTGATGTCTGTTCGTTAATACCTTTCTGTTAGCGCTGTCTGTTCGTTACTACCTATCCGTTTGCGATGTCTGTTCGTTAATACCTCTCTGTTAGCAATGTCTGTTTGTAAATACCTCTCTGTTAGCGATGTATGTTTGTTTATACCTCTCTGTTAGCGATGTCTGTCCACTAATACCTCTCTGGTAGCAATATCTGTTCGTTAATGTCTCTCTGTTAGCGACGTCTTTCGGCAATATCTCTCTCTCAGCAATGTCTGTTCGATAATACCTGTCTTTTAGCGATGTTGGTTCGTTAATATCTCCCTGTTAGCGATGTCTGTTCGTTAATACTTCTATGTTAGCAATGGCTGTTCGTTAATGCTTTCTGTTAGCAATGTCTGTTCGTTAATTTCTATCTATTAGCGATGTCTGTTCGATAATATCTCTATGTTAGCAATGTTTATTCGTTAATACCTCGCTGTTAGCGATATCTGTGCGTTAATACCTCTCTGTTAGTATTGTCTGTTCGTTAATGCTTCTCTGTCAGCGATGTCTGTTCGTTAGTACCTCTCTGTTAACAATGTCTGTTCGTTAATACCTATCTGTTAGCAATGTCTGTTCGTTAATACATCTCTGTTAGCAATGTCTGTTCTTAAATACCTTTATGTTAACAATATCTGTTCGTAAATACCTCTCTGTTAACAGTGTCTGTTCGTTAATACCTCTCTGTTAGCAATGTCTGTTCGTTAATACATCACAGTAAGCAATGTCTGTTCGTTAATACCTCTCTGTTAGCAATGTCTGTTCGTTAATACATCTCTGCTGGCAATGTATGTTTGTATACCTCTCTGTTAACAATGTCTGTTCGTTAATACCTCTCTGATAGTGATGTCTGTTCGTTAATACCTCCCTGTTAACAATGTCTGTTCGTTAACACCTCTCTGTTAACAATGTCTGTTCGTTCATACCTCTCTGTTAACAATGTCTGTTAGTTAATACCTCTCTGTCAGCAATGTCTGTTCGTTAATACCTTTCTGTTAACAATGTCTGTCCGTTTATACCTCTCTGTTAGCAATGTCTGTTCGTTAATACCTCTCTGTAAGTAATGTCTGTTCGTTAATACCTCTCTGTTAGCGATATCTGTTCGTTAATACTTCTCTGTCAGCAATATCTGTTCGTTAATACCTCTCTGTTAACAATGTCTGTTCGTTAATACCTCTCTGTTGGTAATGTCAGTTCGTTAATACCGCTCTGTTAATAATGTTTGTTCGTTAACACCTCTCTGTTAACAATGTCTGTTCGTTCATACGTCTCTGTTAACAATGTCTGTTCGTTAATACCTCTTTTTCAGCAATGTCTGTTCGTTAATACCTCTCTGTTAACATTGTCTGTTCGTTTATACCTCTCTGTTAGCAATGTCTGTTCGTTAATACTTCTCTGTAAGTAATGTCTGTTCGTTAATACCTCTCTGTTAACAATGTCTGTTCGTTAATACCTCTCTGTCAACAATGTCGGTTCGTTAACACCTCTCTGTTAACAATGTCTGTTCGTTAATACCTCTCTGTTAGTGATTTCTGCTTGTTAATACCTCTCTGTTAGCGATGTCTGTCCGTTGATACCTCTCAGTTAGCAATGTCTGTTCGTTAATACCTCTCTGTTAGTAATTTCTGCTTGTTAATACCTCTCTGTTAGTGATGTATTTTCGTTAACACCTCTCTGTCAGCAATGTCTGTTCGTTAATACCTCTCTGTCAGCAATGTCTGTTCATTAATACCTCTCTGCTAGCAATTTCTGTTCGTTAATACCTCTCTGTTAGCAATGTCTGTTCGTTAATACCTCCCTGTTAACAATGTCTGTTCGTTAATACCTCTCTGTCAGCAATGTATGTTCGTAAATACCTCTCTGTTAGCAATATATGTTCGTTAAAACCTCTCTGTCAGCAATGTCTGTTCGTTAATACCTCTCTGTTAACGATGTCTGTTCGTTAATACCTCTCTGTTAGCGATGTCTGTTCGTTAATACCTCGCTGTCAGCAATATCTGTTCGTTAATACTTCTATGTTAGCAATGGCTGTTCGTTAATACCTCTCTGTTAACAATGTCTGTACGTTAATATCTATCTGTTAACAATGTCTGTTCGTTAATACCTATCTGTTAGCAATGTCGTTTCTTTAATACCTCTCTGTTAGCAATGTCTGTTCGTTAATACCCCTATGCTAGCAATTTATGTTCGTTAATACCTCTCTGTTAGCAATGTCTGTTCGTTAATACCTGTCTGTTAACAAGGTCTGTTCGTTAATACCTCTCTGTCAGCAATGTCTGTTCGTTAATACACTCTCTGTTAGCAATGTCTGTTCGTTAATACCTCTCTGTCAGCAATGTCTGTTCGTTAATACCTCTCCATTAACAATGTCTGTTAGTTAATACCTCGCTGCCAGCAATGTCTGTTCTTTGATACCTCTCTGTCAGCAATGTCTTTTCGTGAATACCTCTCTGTTAGCAATGTATGTATCCTCTCTGGCAACTCTGTATGTCAATTCTCCTCGGTCACGAATGTGTGTTCGTCAATTACTCTCTGTTGGGAATGCATGTTCGTTAATACCTCTCGGTCATCTACGTCTTCTCGTCACTTAGTCTCTATTGGGACAGCCATGGATGCCTGTTCATCCATTCCTCTCTGTCATGATTGTCAGGAAATAACCCCTGTCCTCATATTATGAACTTAATTATTGGCACCGACTCCAATTATGTAAATAAATTGAGGACAGATTTGCAGTGACACAACAGTGTGTAGAATGGCACTCATTGGTTCTCGGACAGCATGTTACACTTTGATTGATTTATTGTAACATTGTCATAATTGAGTTTACCCGATTGCTCTTAAATCTGACATTTTATTACTTTGATATATACTTATATAGTAGTTTGTATATAGTATGTCTGTACCTAGTTCGGTATATAGAAGGAATTACTATTAATAAACAAGCACGTAGTTAAGCAGCTACTTACAAGACCATCAATCAAAATAAACCTTCAAGAATTATTCGATGTTATCAGTGATATGCGACAATGACAAATTGAAGTCATAACATTAGTAATAGTTCTTAATGTACTTGAACATTAGGCATTTTAAAGGAGACACCCTACACTCGTAAGGCCTACATTGAGAAAATCTGAGAAGTTAAGCCAGTATGACAAAAACAAAGATATAATTAAATATTATAATATTAAAGCGAAATATCTACAAATGATACTATAGTATATTTTTCAAGTAACTAAAAGGATGTAACAATCCTTCACCACCTGCATAAAATACTTTCAATTTCCAACTTTATCGGTAGCTGGAATAAATGGTATCCCAGGTCGTATAATTAGGTTTTGACAAACTCCTTTTCCATTTGACATTCTCTCGACAAGTATAATAGGAAATCGGTTATAATATATTGTGTATAAATTTCGGTCCTTTTTTTCTAAAGGAGAAAAGCAACTTAATATTCTGCCGAGCATAGTCCAATGGTTTGCTGATGGGAGTGAGCTTCCTTTCGCCCTGCAGCTCTTGGTCGTTGCATGTTTGTGTTTTATTCCAGTTCTGTCTTGTATTTTTTTGTTACCAGTACCTTTGATTGTTCTTGTCTTGTATTGGTTTGCTACCAGTGTTCTCAAGGTTCTTGTCCTGTCATGTCTTTGTTTATTATCAGTGTCATCGACGCTTCGTATCTTGTCTTGTATTTGTTTGTTACCAGTGTTCTTAGGTTTCCTACCTTGTCATGTCTTTGTTTATTATCAGTGTCATCGAAGGTTCTTGTCCTATCTTGTATTTGTTTGTAACCAGTCTCCTCAAGGGTTCTTATCCTGATTGTATTTTTTGTTACCAGTGCCATTGACGGTTGTTGTCCTGTTTTGAATTTGTTTGTTGCCAGTCGCATTGAGTGTTGTCCTGTCTTGTATTTTTCTGTTACCAGTGCTATGTAACGTTTTTGTCCTGTCTGGTATTTGTTTATTACCAGTGCCATCGAAGGTTCTTGGCTTGTTTTGTTACCTGTGTCCTCAATGGTTCTTGCCCCATTCTGTATTTGTTTGCTACCAGTATCATCGGCAGTTATTGTCCTGTCTGTTGTTTGTTTGTTACCTGTGTCCTCAAGCGTTCTTATTCTGTCTAGTATTTGTTGTTGTTTTTTTACGAGTGCCATCGACGTTCTTCGCCTGTCTTGTATTTGTTTGTTACCAGTACCATCGACTTCGCCTGTCTTGTATTTGTTTGTTACCTGTATTCTCGAGGGTTCTTATCCTGTCTTGTATTTGTTTGTTACCTGTGTTCTCGAGGGTTCTGATCCTGTCTTGTATTTGTTTGTTACCAGTGCCTTCGAGAGTCTTTCCCCTATCGTGTATTTGTGTGTTACCGGTGACAAGAAAGGTTGTTCTTCTGTCTTGTATCTGTTTGTTACCAGTGTTATGTAACGTTCTTCTCCTGTTTTGCATTTGTGTATTACCAGTGTCATCGAAGGTCCTTTTCTTGTCTTGTATTTGTTAGTTACCTGTACCGTCGAGGGTTCTTGTTTTCTATTGCATTTGTTTGTTATCGCCGCTATCGGGATTGTTACCTTCGGCCATCTGCGTTGATATAATTATAACGAAAATACATCGATTCCTAGCGGACGTAAAATAAGTTATTGACTTTTAATTCACTTTTAAAAATTAATGGGTTGGAAATTTACAAAAAATCAAAATGACTAGGACGCCATCAACTATATAATTGGCGTATAAATTTGTTGATCGCCATTGAAATTTGAACTTAAGTACAAAACAGTTTTTGTTCATATATGAAATTATATATACAGAGTATCATATATATATATATTTATATGATATATACAGATTGTTACATATATATATACACATATAAGTACAAGACCACAGAAAAAAGTAGAATTTTCATCTTAGCTTTTATCTGAACTCGAATAATAACTAATCGATGCTAGATAGTATTGTCACAAACATTCAAATAAATAAAACACAAAAGAATCAATTCTTCATTATATATGGCCAACATACATGCATTCAGAAAATACCATTAGGCGAATTCGCACAGTGAAGCCGTTTTCTACGATTTTTGTTTTTTTGAACGCCTGACCGATTTAATGGAGAGAAATACCGTACTTATTAAAAGTACCGATTAAATGTACCAGTCAAACAAACTAATAGACAACGTCTTCCCCGTGCTTAACGAAAACGTCCAGTCGAATGCGCTTAATGTCTAGAGTGGTTTAATTGTCTGTCGTATTTTGCACATCAATATCACTACCTGCATTAAATTTAACATCACAGAAGGCTTCATATTGCTCTTATATCATACGTCATAATAGGGGCCATTCAAGGTGAAACTAAATCAACAAAAACATAATCATACATTGGCAAAGTTGTAGTCTCAGTATAGGACTTGAGAGAGTGATCGAACTGAGTTAAAACTGTGATTACGTTAAACCGGTATTTTTACGGTATGTCTATTTGATACCCATATCTATAAGAGTGAAGCTGCCATAATTTTCTTTACATAAATATCTTATTTTATACAAATAAATGTAAAAAAATATATAGCTAATTTTTTTGGATAACGGTCCTCGTCTATTTTATTTCTTCTGTCTTTGTTACATTAATTTTTACGCATTGGTTAACTTACAAAAATGCGACTTCTATAAACTTCAAATTAATTTCAAAATTTGCTTTGTTGTTACCAAACAGATCCAAACCAACATTTGCCCAAATGCTACAATAAATAAGTGAAAATAAAGATTGAAAACTTTATTTAAATTCCATGACCCCCCAATGACAGATATGAACCTATGTCATATCCTCTTGGTCGTCACATTTTAATTCATCCGACGCTTAATCCTGCTGCGAACAATAGACTGTTATGGTGATATATTATGATCATGTGACTGGACATGCTGATGCATCCTGGAAGAGATTGAAAACATTCACCATTAGGAAACTGACCACCGCCCCGACAGCCGATCCTGCTTGAGTCATAAAGCCGTACCAGAAGAGACCTCTACTGCCATGTAACTTTAGGATGAGAGCGGCACAAACACGACAGTAAGTCAGGATGAACACCACCAGAATCCATGCTAATACCTTAAACAAGGAGAAAGACGTATATAGTTACAAACAATCGTTTGTACAAAGATACAATCTTTGTCGTATCTGTTTTATAGCATGACCCATAGTATAGGACAATATATTTTACGTGAAAGTAACAAATTGTATAGCTGAAGGACTATTAGTATGAATCAACGTAAATCTTTTTAAAAAGTAATTAAAACATGAGACCGTATGCACTGCTCCTTTGTATAAAGTCATTGGGATTAAAATTATAAACTTTACGATTGTGAAATTAGCACACAAAACTGCTGATAATATCCCATAGTTAATGACGTTAAAATTGCTTAACAATATCTGGC
Organism: Mopalia muscosa; assembly: GCA_031763545.1. NCBI lineage: Eukaryota > Metazoa > Mollusca > Polyplacophora > Chitonida > Mopaliidae > Mopalia > Mopalia muscosa. The sequence continues at coordinate 2,566 of JARFOD010003814.1, read as the reverse complement.
CGTAGCCAAATTAATTGGAAGTGATGTATCTGTTGTCTTACCACTAAAGCAGACCCTTCAGTTGTGTCGACCAACAATGGTGCAGGACTCTGTAATGCCAAAAGCAAAATGTAGGCAGACATGAGCGTTCCTAATCCCGTTAGAATCACAACTATTCTTTTGGACTTGATTGGAAGGAAAGATGCGAGGACACATGATACAGGGTTAGCGATTGTGGCCAGGATGACTGCCAGGTGATAAGGTTGAGCACCATAAGGTAGACTGGAATAGGACTGGATCGCTAAGAGAAACCCATTCGCCAGGAAGGTGCTCCAAGCTGTGATGAACAGCATCAAGCCATATTGGAATGGATTCAGTTTTACCCTCAGCTCTCCACTATATCCTTCCTGATCATCCTTTGTCTCGTCAGGAAATTTTAACGAAGTTTCTCTTCCTTTAGCAAGTGCAATATGAGGATTGGCAATAAGTTCATTTTCTGACATAGAGGAGAATTGTATAGCTTTCACATTTAAGGGTTTTTCCTTTTCGTAGCTTTTTGAGAGTCGTCTCATTCCAGGTGGGGGTTTATCGTCGTCCGGTTTTATCTCTTCTTCAATTTCTATCTCCATTCTATTTCGGATATGTTCTTTCTTACATACAGGAAGGTACATCAATAAAGAATAGGATATTATAGAAATAACCTGCATGGCACATAAGCACAGGAAAAAGTAAAGAACTGAAAAATTGGGTTCTTTGAAAATAGGCTTAATGACGGACTCTGTTACATTCTGGAAAGTTCCGTTGATTTCCACTACAACGGATTCGGTAATATTAGAACAGCTTACGTCGCCAGCTCCTTGGGCAAGAGCTACTAACGCAGGTACCAAACCGCTTAATCCTTCACCAAGGAAAAACGTGGTCATGTAAGAATCATTGAAAACCCCCATAGCCGTTATAAAGACAATTGAAGATGTGCAGTCCATTATCGACAGACAAAAGTGTAAGGAGAAGAGGGCTGTACTGTGAACTGAGCCGAAAATCACTGAAGTGCGATCCCAGAAAAACGCCAAAAGGAGAGAAGCTGTGGATCCTAGGAATGCTATGAAGTATATCGTTGGTCTTTCGCGTACTATCTTTGGTGCAAACAAATGACCTATAGTGTATATCACAGGCGATATGTTGGCGGCTTGTAACACTATCGTCATGTACGATCCTAAACTCCAGCCTTCAGGTAAAAAGAAAACAAGAATTGGCAATTCGACCCAAATTCCAGCGACAGCCAGGTCCGATCCCATTCCAAAAAGGAGAGCTAAAGTTTGGATAAAGGGACTAGTCCCTCTACACGCCTGTCCTATATCCGAACCCATCTTCAATTACACACACCACTACAATAAAAGTATAAATGACCGTTAGAAAAAAATGTTCTTGTATTTTCAGGTCTCCTGAAAGCAATTCTGAGCGATTTGCCAATGGCCTAATATTAGTGATATCTGAAGATTAAAAATGCATTTCCATAAACGGAGGGAGAGATGATATTCATTTGAACTGTGTGCTATATACTATAATGTTCGTTGAACAAAGTTTTATCGGATAGGACGATCTGAGATCTCCAATCAAATAAACTTACTTGTTATGTACCATGGCTTTTAAAATGGAGAGAATTGTTCCGTGTGTAATTTGTTGGAATAGAACGCCATTAGAGAGTTAACGTTTATAGTGTATTGCGTTATGGAATTGAGTCATTACAAGTAGTCTCTAATATTTCTTAAAACCATTATTAGAACAATTTTAGAAAAGTAGAAAAATAGATTAAGAGAACGCTTATCAATAATCAGACAGTTTTGAAGATATTTATATAAGGGGGGGAAATATAAGCATTTAAAGACGATACAACTTAAATTAAAAAACTGAATATTATTACATTTATTACACTTTTTAAGGTCAAAAATCTGTATTCACCATTTTAGTCTTCGTAACAATTTTTTTCACAAGAAAACAAACTAATCCAAATGTTCGCACTCTCATACCCAGACAAAAACCATCCTTTGAGAAGTAGTTAGGAATCAATCGCGCAAATATTATAATCGAATAGCGATTAGAATTGTATTAAAAAAAACCGTTTAAAATTAAATAATTAATAAATAGATAAATATACATAAAAACGAATAAATAAATAAATTACCAAAAAACGACCTACTCACCAGCTGTTACAAACGACCAAGTCTCGTCGGTGACCGTTGGAGTCCTGCTGTGGTGAACACTGCGCGCTACTTTTTAATATGCCTGACGGTAATCTCCATCCAATCATTAGCATGCATGTGTATACAAACAATAAATAACCACATGCTTTAAGGGAGTAATTTTTATTCTCTGAATAGGCCTAACTTTATTGCCAATGGTTTATTTTACAGCCTATTGATCGGCCTTTGACTCCATTAATCACACTTCAAATCAAAGGAAATACACACTGACCTAATACTATGTACTATTGACCGAGTAGGCTTAAAGAGGCCATATATATACCGCGGAATGTCACGTGAAATAACAACAATAAGTTAACTGAATCGTAAATATACATAATTATTTA
>JARFOD010003803.1:0-11724 GCA_031763545.1 Mopalia muscosa | reverse complement strand
AAAGTGCAATATACGTTATCTAAAAAGTAAAACATGAGAAATCGCCATTGACATCCAACTACGGGATAAACTGGTTTGGCGATAAAGTCATACAGCTGAATGTTGGTTTGAAGAGGCAACCCAGCATGATTACAACCAGCGGTGACACATCGACCTGATGATAGTTTCCAAGGTAATAAGTACTTATTGTAGGGGTTATTATAACAAAAGGTAGATTAGCCATTTTTTCATCGTCTGAATTTCCTTATGTTGAAGACAATCGTGCGATGCTCCTTATTACAAACATGAACTTTCTAGTAAGTAACTTAATCTACCTGAATGAATTATTGTGAATATCGACTTTACATCTCTTATCACAAATGAAATACAATGCATTTGCGCAACAATCAATCAACTCAATAATGCTATTTTAAGATCACACATATATTAAGCCTGTAGTTATTATTCCAGGAGATAGGTACATCAGTTTATAAATGGGAAACCAAGGTGCCAAACTGTATAAACCCGTGTGCTTGGATGCTGAATTGATTGCTACTCAACTTCATGGAACCATACACATGCCCCCTATATCAACAAATCTGTTGTATGAACTATTTCTTCTAATCCAATAAGTAATTGTTTTCTTGCATAGGCAAAAACAGTGTGAAATGAGAAAACATTTTGTGACGTCATTGGACGACCGATTGCTTATATAATACCCAAGGACAACGCGGCACCATGTATCAGGTAAAACTAAATTAACAAGAAGGTTCAGCAAATTGTTGTAGCGTTTGAGAGAGGCGTTAATAAGAGGTTTACACCACGCAGTAGGCGACATTCATAGAGATACGCGAACCCAAGGAAAAGGTGAGAAAACGGAAAACAGTAAGGCAGAAAATTGTTACATAATTTAAAATCGCTTTAAATCTACTTTTCACAAACTGTTAACTACCAATTTATAGTTCTTCCCAAAATGCTCGCTTTAACATGAAACTTGTTATAGGGAGAAAGTATTCGAATACACATCCAAATCTAATTACAAATTCTTTAAGAGAGAAACGCATTTGCTTCTGGACACTTTTGAACAAAATAAAGGCCTTAAACACATTTTTCGAAGGCCAACAAACATAAAGGCCTATGTATTCCATCAGTACCCCAGATCGAATAGGATAACCTCTGTACATATTTACTAGTGCTTGGGTAACTGGGCTTAGGATTAATACTGGTCTATTTGTGAAGTGGGGTGAAGTGGGGTAATGAGATTATCACACTTATCGCACTGTATAAGTGGGATTTAACAGTAATTAAAGACTTTCGTCGGGTCCCTGGACTTACACCCTTTCAAATGTCTCAAACATATTTTCCACAAAAGGCAAAAGACGCATCTAATTGGGCAATGTTCTCACGGAAAGCAGCCGGTGTCTCGTGAATTATCGCGAGTTTGTTTTCTGTCTAAGGTTAGAGGTATATATAGTCCACCGAGCCACCATTGCATACCGTGTCCTTTACATGTCCGGGTGACGTGGGTGCGTGACCAACAAAATTAATTTCTCTATGCCTTGTTCGTAGAAAAGTTATATATATATATACAACATTAATGAACAAAATTTCCTGGATTACGCGAGAATTCACATTTCTCGGAACCAGCTCCGATACTGGATACAGATATGTATTGAATTCATGTAATACTAGGACTAAACGATCAGAAACTTGTGATAGTGAAAGTCAGGATCGTAATGTACTATTTCTGTACTATTTCTCTCCCCACAAAAAGAAAGCCCTCGAGTTGGTCATCCTTTATTAAGTAACGTCTTATCTGGGATTACATTATATATAAAGATCCGATGTCACCAAAGGTTAATGAAACACGCTGTTGTAATTTACTCTTTAGGTAATTGCTTTGAGCGTGTTATTGACGACTGTTTTCCACAAAGACGTATATATCTGGGTGAAAATGAAACAGTTATGTATTATTTAGGTCTCGGTCCCATTAAAAGTTTAAGGGGCATATAATAGTGTTAATTGACAGTGAACATCCACAACTTCCATGTGTGATGCAGTGAATGTAGAATGAATTGAATGAGGTTCATTTATATAATGGTACTTATTACATGTCCATTTAGTACTTTTTAAACGATAAAAAATGTATTTAAATTATTAAATTTAAAGCGATGTTTGTGTTTTTTTTAGACAGTTTATATACAAATATAATGTTGGTTTTGTCATGTCCTTTGTTGTGTTAATCTTACATTGAAAATCGAGTTTTACGGAGTTAAATATACCGAAGGTTTGAATTCCTGGTGGAAAATTAAAAATTGAAAATTGAATATGTATACTAGGGACCGAATCAACAATGCTTTGCTGACTTGAGTCAAAATATTACTTATTTAGTTCAAGACTTAAGCATTTAATATTTAATATTTAGTAATGTTTAGATTCAAAACTGAGAAATATAATTTGGGCCCTTTTTTATCTAAAGAATCAAACTGCGTTCTTTTAATCGGGCCCACGCAAGTTCTATGACATTCAGGTTGATCAACAGGTATCTACAGTAGTTTTCAAATGTTCTTTAGCTGCCCACCTAAAAAAACAAACAAATAAAGTAATGTTAGTGCTGTTTAAAACTTTTCAAAGCTTTGGAAGTGTGCATGAATGCCTTCATGCAGCGTGGTTCGGTTAACCTGTAACCAATAAATTAAGAAAACGTGACACGACTTGACTTATGTGTCAGTTCGGGAACAAAAATATTGTTAAACTTGCAAGCAGCTCATATTATTAAACGTTATCCAGCTTCAAGTGGTTTTCAAGTTAAAGTAGTGTACGCTTGGGCACACTACACAATCAGGACCCTTGGATATCGTATACTATAAAATGAAGCTAAGTGTCAATTCCCAGTGTGTGCTTTATTCAATCGCAATACCTAGGGATTAAACTGACATTTTGTGAGTGCAATCAGATGCCGAAAAGTGGGTAATAAGTAATTAAACCCCAGATTGTCACTTCTTCTCCCCTTCGAAGCTGAGTGAGCCTTGTATAGTTTTATCGCTTTAAGGGGATCAACCAACTCATACGGTTTGGGAAATCTTTGGAGCAGACTTAAAGACTCCCTTAAACAGACTTAGGATGTTGATTGGGGGAGGGGTGGGTGGAGAGGGGGGAATTGGACTACCACATGAGAGCTGTTGGCCCCGTTAGACAAACATATCAATATAAAAACAAATATCATCAAAAACAATTGCGAAATTCCAATATGTATATATATAAGGATACACAAGTATTATATCAAAAAGGCTATATTATATACAGGATCATTTATCTTTTCTAGTTTTCGGAAGTTGTGTCCAACGCATGGCCTTGTATTTTTGAAAAAAAGAAACTATATCAACCAACGTGTCCCTATCTAATGTTTTGTGGAAACCGCTCTGGAAATGGTAATGTAGGAAACGGGAAATATAAACCCGATTAACATTATGCTGAATGATTTTGATGTTAACACCTACATCTCTATAATTTCTATGAACTTCCGGCCATAATTAAATAATTAAATCTCAAATGTTTCGATTCTTCCATCCTTCGAAGCTGAGTAAGCTTTGTATTGGTTTATCACATGAAGGGGTTCAAACAGCTCATGAGGTTTGGCAAATCTTTGGAGCAGGACTGAAGGCGGCCTAAAACAGACTTAAGATGTTTTTTGAGGGCAATTAAACTCAAACAGTAGAGTTGTTGACCCTGTAGGAAAGATTATTAACATCCAAAAAATATTATGGAAAACAATTGCGAAATTCCAATATGTATATAATACGATGTTAAAAGGCTATATTATATACCGGATAATTTATCTTAGCAAATCTTCGGAAAATATCCAACGCATGCTGTGCTTGTATTTCAAAAAAGAAACTGTAACAACCAATGTGTCCCTATCCAATGTTTTGCGGAGACCACTCTGGAAATTGTAATAAACAGGAAAAATAACAATATTTACATCATACAGAAAGATTTTATATAAACACCTAAATCCTGATCAAAATCAAGATGGAAGTCTGTCGAAGAATAGACGAGTATAATTAAAGATAAGACGTATGCTATACTGACTGTTTTTGTCATCATGTCCCTACCCGACGGGTAAAATACCAATAATCTGATGTGTGGTGTAGTGTGATTTTAAATTTAGTTGAATAGCTTACCTTGATTAGGTGTGATATCAAACTGCGTAAATTATTTGCATCGGTGACAATGGTATTATTATGGAACGCAATAAAAGTCTGCATGTTGTCTGCTATTTAAATACCAAAGAGCACAATTTAAGGCATTATCTCAATTACTTGGCGATTGTTACTCAGACACCAGACAAGCCACGATCGTTAAGTAATCATTGCCCTACAAACCGTAGGCATATGTTGGAAAATAACCAACACTTGTGATAAACAAGAAAAGAAACCCAGCATGACATTGAGTAATGACGCTATCAACCAAAGCTCATAAGAGTCCTGGTTTTATCTACAGTTGATTTTCTATATGAGCTGTGAGTTCCAGGAAGAGGAGATAATCAGCTAATGACTGGACGTATCAACTCGTTGGCGGTGATGTCTCAGTTTTTGAGCTCTTTGACACTTAACAGATGCGCTCATCACACTTTACAGCTGTCCCCACGCACTTGTTTGTGGACACTTAGAACGTATGCAATATATCTGAAACTGGGGAGGGCTTCCATCTTTAAAGCATGAACAATTTTTTAAATTGTTGTTTACGAACTCCGGCTTTCATATTTTTTTGTAATAAGACATATGCCCCTGGGACTTTCCGAATAGATTTGGTCTTCTAGCATAGATCAATAAACTCACTAATGTTACACGACAATGTAGGTTTTTTTATTCTCAACAATTTTTTCCACTAGTTTTGATTAGGTTTTTTACCTTCAGTTGTTTCAAAAATGTAATTGTCAATCAATGTAACTGCAAACTGCGAGAAACGCTAACCGCCTAAAACCAAAACATGAGTAATCGTCGTCGAGATGTACTGGCGTGATAAACCATTCCGATGATCTTGAACAAAGAAGATCTGTTTATGTTTTTCGATATTTTTCGAAATTGAATAGATGGTACGAGTAATGTTAATTTAGCTGGTCCTGTTTAGAAGAGGCACACCCATCATGATTACAGCCAGTGGTGACACGTTGATCTACCGTCGTCGAAAAACAATTACTAATTCTTGGTCTTCTTGCGAGTTACCGTAACAAAAAGGGGATTAAATCTTTGCGTTATCAGATAATTTCTAATGAATTTGCAAAAAGAATATTGTTCATAGACTATAATTATCTGGAAGTCACATGCCTATATAATAATTGGGGATTTAAGGTATGAACAAAGCTTAGCATTGAATACAACGTGTCACTTGTTATTAAAAATTATCTTTGTGCGATTTGTTTTATACTTCTTATTCAGTATTGAAGTTATATTTTATCGTAATAATTGATATTTTGTTCAAAGATGTAACACCATATGTCACAATCGAGACCTATATGTAACACATATCAAGTCCAAGTCAACTCAAATCACAACTACGTATACCATTCTAACAGTATAAAATATGGAATTGTTTAATCTGGAATAACACACAACAAAACGATGGTCAAATACCTGCATATATAATCTAAATGACCAACTGGTAAAGGCTTGTTCAGACAACTTGTAAACATCATTTTCTCCAGCTGCTGTAATCATTAGTAAGTTTGCATTTCTTTAAAACATCAGTTCGCAGGTTGTGACATTTTTACACCAGGTCCATATGTCATCTTGTTTGCTACATATTTATCGATTAAATGGTCATAGCCTTCACTCCAGATGTATGTAGGTAACTCATAACACCTGGAGATTAAGCTCTGTTTATAAATGTGTCTAGGTCAGTTTGACTAGAACATAAGATGATTCGTCGGTTTTAATTCATTGATATTCCTGTGCCAGTGTGATAAATCAGGACCTTAAATTATAAGTGATGAACAATGTTATGTTGTCTCTAGAGAAACATAATCTGAAAAATTCCAAATGTAGTCAGTATATTGTAAATATTTCAAAGGCTGTGTCAAAAAAAGATAATAACACGGTGTTCTAGGTGCTCACCTTAATCAAACAAGTGACCATCATGTGTATCAACACATGGGGGCGTTGACAGTAAATACTGGACGTTTCAGACAGAAACGGGAATCAGGAAGGTAAGAAACGTGGAAACAGTTACACAAAAGTTTATTTCACATTGAAGAAGAGGTTTTTTTTTTATACAAATAGACTAAACAAGAAACTTAATAGTGTGTGGCTTAATAATGCTGACTGAGTAGCTTTAGATTTACTTTGAAAACCATGACTACAAGTCTTTATTTATTTCTAATAATTCATCGCTTTATACGGATCGCATATTATGAATTAGTACAAACATAAGTACAAAGTATTTTATGAAAGAGCAATTGCCCCTTATGAAGTTTGATCAAGCCTAGGATTTAAAAACATTTAATCCGCATTCGCTTTCATCAGGAGAACAGTTTTCAAAAAAAGCAATAAAACTAAGGCCAACTTATTCCATTTATATTCACGATTATATGGGATTATCTCTACATATTTATTACTGGCTGCTTTTTACAGCGTCTTTCCTGCTGGGAATTACTAATGGTTAATGGCAATATGTAACAGGTCATTGCTTTCGTATAGGTTTCCTTTGGCGAAAGAATTTATTGACGGGAACAAATGTGAACCCCGACGGTGTAAACAAATGAACACCAGGTAACTGAACTGGGTGACAGTGCTGGTCGCTTTGTCTCAGGTGGGGGATTATACATACCGTCCTTGACATTATGGTTAATTATTTTGTAAGTGGGATTTAACAGTTATGAATGACAGTGCAGCTGATCCTTGGACTAAACCATGGGGAAGGAACAGAGAGGAGGGAGGCGCCCACCCTTCCAAGCTTTTCAACAAATTAACACAAACAACAAAAGACAAACAGCACGATGCTAATTACCTAATCTCGCCACAGACAGAAGCTACTGACTCGTAAATTATCGCGTATTTGTTTTCTATATCAGATGACAGGTATATAAGGGCCACGGAACCAACATTGCATTCAGTGTCGCTTATACCCCAGATCTTGACGTTACACGGTCAGCATGAATTTCCCTTTACCTATTCGTTCATTCACATCTTCAACGGATTTTTCAACGCCCTTCTCCATAGAAACAAATATAGTATACAACATGGAAGAGACAAAGTTTCCTGGATTACACAATAGTTCACATTCCTCTGAACCAGCTTTATTAATTGAATCAAATATTTCAATGAATACATGCAATACTTGGACTGAACGTGATATTTGTGATGGTGACAATCCGGATCATAATGAAATAAGAGGTATGTTACCATCAATATAAATAACCGAGTCGCGATTCCATCATTCGTCTGCATATTTTCAGCACAGTCAATGTTGATGCTCTCTTTGGTGTCGTCCACGCTCATAATGATAATCTTTGATCTAATTATCCTTTAATCTGTTTTTTTTTTTACCAAAAAAAAATTAATGCTTCGGACAAATAACGCTTCTGCAAAAGTCGATAGTCTCAATGGAATAATCATAGGAATTACAAATAATGAGCTTTCTTAGTTTGGTACGGTCCACGTTATTTTATCAATGGTTATGTTTGTATTTTCAGATTCTTTGGTCATTCAAGACATAGTATTTCCCTCGATTGATGATATTTTGGATTTACCAGATATTCAGCTAGAACTACCAAAGTATGATGCGCCTGTAAATGAGACGAATCAAGTTATTGTACCATCCGCCTGTGCAATTGGAGACTCTACACATCTATTGTCGTCCAACGTTACCGAAACCCAGATTGATACCACCATCTCTCCATTATGTGAATCGTACCGCTTTTCTAACCCCATGAAACGGCAAAGAAATGTTTCGTTTTCTCTTCAACAAGATATTACAAATTCTAATAGCATTGAATATTTTGGTTGTTCAAAAAGGAGGAAATCTAGCGAATTCAGTTTTAGCACTCACTCTTTAGAGAACTACTTTGAGAGTGGTATTCATGAAACATCTATGTTTCATTTTGGTCTCAGTCCCATTAAAAGTTTGAGTGACAGACAATGGTGATACACGATATAAGTGACAATTCCTCTTATTTCTTGTGTGTTGCAGGAAATAAGTTTCGTTGATAGACCAGATGAGCAGGACTACTTTTAGGGTGCTTATTGACAAAAAGTATTTGGCTTGTTAAATTATTTGACTGTTTTAAAAACAATCTTATATTTATACTGTTTAATTGAAAGTGCTGTTTGTGTCATTTACACAGGTTATATTCAAATATAATGTTGTTTTCTCAAATCCATCGTTGTATTAGTCTTTTGTTGACACTCATATGTATGTAGTTGCAAAATCGCATCCAACACGCGAAGAAATTTATTAATACATATACAAACAAAAAAACACCTAATAGAAGTGAAAAGGTATTTATTTTCCATCGATTTTGGTCTCTTAAATCTAAAAACGGTATTTTTTTTTACAGGAACATACGTCTCTTAATCAGAGTAAGTCAATGATACTCATAACTAAACTAGTGGATTCGACATATCTGCTTAACATTAGAATTTCAAATGTATGATTTATTGCTGGGTTTTTTTAAAATAATTGTTAAATCAATCAACAGCCCACTATCATAGTGGGCTCAGCCATCTTTATAGTTGGATATCGGAAGGCCTATGGGCTTACATGTCAGTAAAGAACAAGGTGATAGTCAGAGCTATTATATAAAAAAGAACATTTCTGCAGGTTTCGCGCCATCAGTTTGCTTAGAAGCTGAAAGTTGAAAGGTTCTTCCGCCCCTTTTGTTTTGTATACTTTATTAAAGTCCGCAAAGAAGGATGTGGGGACATCTGCGATAAGTATATAATGAGCACATCGGCAGCGTGACCACGCAGAAGGTTCATCCCACCCTCCACTGCCAAACCCCATCAAGCCCATGTATGGCGTAAGTACTCAATGTCATGCTGTGCTTTTATTGTTTATCACAGATTCTCCTTAATTACCAGCATCTGATTTTGGTTGAACAGGATAAGAGTAATTAAGTGTCTATTGGCACCAAAGAGAGGCGTTAGATGTGTTTAAATACATGTACAGGCATATTCTTACCCTTTCCCAAACAACATGACTTCTTCGAATATCCGTAACCATGTGTTTGACCCCCATAAAGCAACAGACCAAAACAGGTGTCAGTTAATAAGCAGCTGGGATTACTATTGAGGCATCGACACATATTATTATTTACTAATTACACACCTCTGAGGCATATCAACACACTCACAAAATGACAACTTAAGTCCGATATATTACAAAGGAATAATATACACAGCGAGAATTGTCACTTAGTTACGTTATATAGTATGCGATGTCGAAGTGTACTGATTGTGTATGTGCGTCCAAGCTAAACTACTTGAACGTGAAGCTGAAAACCATAATAACGGTCAAATTAGCTGCAGTTTAACGTCATGTTTGACAGACATGTTAAATCCATTGGACATGAGATCACATGCTGGTGATGACCATTTTCAAATATGTTATAGATACTTTAAGTAAATTTAATTCAACCAAAATGAAAATTTTGATTTTGATTCAAAACAGTGACATTCGTTTTTACTGGTGGATGAATTTAAATATTTTCTCTCGGAACGTATACATATAAATTCGGTAAAATATATGTTCAATTTGATATATAGTTGTACATTTCTGCTTTGGGTACACGACAGAGAATGCAGGAATAAGTAATATTTGCGGTTGTTTTACTAAAGGGTGTTAGGGTACGATTACAGTGGGCTACCTGTATTATTACCTTGGTAAAGGAGAGAAAACCACAACTGAGATAACAGGTGTAACCTCGTGTAAATCGTTCATATATCTGAGGTCCCCTTCGAGCTTCGAAGCTGAGAACAATACATCCAATAGGATCAGTATTTGGAAGCGCCATTTACTGCGCCACGGGCCCGACAAGCGCTTAGGTATTTGAGGATTCGGTAAAATCGGTTTAGAAAGAAAACAAATCGGGTCAGAGTTTTCTAAACTAGAATCTGTTTGAACTAAGAAAGTGTTATCCCAAAACTTTGAGGGTCGTGGATTCGATTCCCGGACGGACCTCAACATGCACAATTTTCTGAACTAGAATCTGTTCAAACTAAGAAAGTGTTATCCACAAATAACGAAAATATTATTTGGGCATGTCAATTATTCATGCCAGAGAATGAATATCAATAATTCATGCCAGGGAATGATTACACATTTCTATTTGTGTGTTCTTCCATACCTTATATGCGAGAGAATGATTACTCTTGATTATTTCTGTAATTTGCAGTGTGTTTTTACAGTAAATATAATAGAAGAATCACACTTTGATAAATATTAATGCCAATATTAAAACAACTAAAATACTCAACTGAAATGAAATGGTTTAATGAGGGACTGGATATTTGATTTAAGACACATAACTTTTAAGCTTTCAACAAAAAATATTGCTCTTATACTGACATTTAAATTGTCAGCAAATCTAACAATGGATATCGTCATAATTGTCAAAATTAATCATGAGTATAAAACTTACTGATATACATCAGATCCAAATCCAAAACTACAATGAATTCCAATACTATTGCTTTCGACTTGCCTCTTTGTATATCTGCATGTTTTTCGGATTTCTTCCATAAATCTTACGAACAACCGTATTCTGATATTTTAACCAACTTGCAATGTGTTTAAAATACCATTAATTTAGAGTAGGCATATTCGCAAACTGTTCAATATCATTTTCTGATGATGATTGAATATACCGAAATATAGAAACGTGTCGTTTCTCGGCGTTGTGACTTTGGTCTACTATGTCAAATTATTGAGTGGGAATCACAGTATATGGAAAATTAAAACGTTACGTTATTTTTAAGGTTTATTCAGTGGGATTAATGGTTCTATAAATGTATATACCTCTTTTATCTTTACAGTCGGCTTTTTGTAACGTTAAACATATAAACACCAAACTGGATGGATCCACATGCTTTTCCCGACTTGCGAGACTGCCTTCTATTTATCTCTCAACAATAGTCGAAATGATGCTTAAGTTGTACTTCCACTTTGTTTCGGAAAAGGAACACGTGTAAAATGGACAATATGTCATCATATAAGTGAAATTAGCCCCAATGAAACAAACATATTTTTACTAGCTTTTATACCATTCATTTGCTTAGCTAGTGTAAATGCAAATCAGTGTTGATCTATCTTTAAAGTGCGATATACGTTATCTAAAAAGCAAGACATGAGTAATCGCCATTGACATCCAACTACGAATTGAACCGTTTGGGCGATACGGTCATGCAGCTGGATGTTGGGTTGAAGGGGCAACCCATCATGATTACAACCAGCGGTGACACGTCGACCTGATGATAGTTCCGAAGGTAATAAGTACTCATTATAGGGGTTATTATAACAAAAGATAGATTACAATTTTTTTCATGGTCTGAATTTCCTCATGTTGAAGACAATCGTGCGATGTTCATTATTACAAACATGAACTTTCTAGTAAGTAACTTAATCTTCTGACAGAACCTCTACGTGAATGAATACTTGTGAATATCGACTTTACATCTCTTATCACAAATGAAATACAATGCATTTGAGCAACAATCAATCGTGGAGGTAAATTAACCTCCATGAATC
>JARFOD010003802.1:0-25507 GCA_031763545.1 Mopalia muscosa | reverse complement strand
CATGGAAGTATTTTTTGGAGAAAGAAAGTAAAGCAAATACAAATATTCACATTTTTATCGTACCACACCACAACAGTAAGAGTGAATAGAAGAGTACATCTGGAGCGACACGTGCGGTTTCCACTCTAACACCGTCACAATGTTTCTGGGCAGCTATAAACACTCATTGAAACACATATATATGTTTAACAGACGAAATAAAACCTATGATATATTATATGAGACTGACTTGGACTAATAAAAGTGATGTGGGGTAAATGCTTCCAAATACCTTGCCAAGAGACTCCAATACACTTAGCTCTGTATTCTTCGCAACTCCCACTCACAGATCCCGGGAATTCATTCATTAACAGTGATTGTGCTCGCCATATAAATCATTTAACATCAAAACTTTGAATTGGAGCGGAGTACAACACAAAGCGTAGATATAATCAACAGTTAACGACAACTTACATTTGTTTCATTCGCGTTTTACCATGGTTACCGGGAAATAACCACGCCTATTTCGCTTCACCAGAGTTCACAAAAATAGAAAAGTGGACATAATATGATGAGGATGTGTCTGACTTGTAAAACTTAAACCACCCCGATATCTCAAAACGGGTCTCAATGAGAATGTTTGCGATTATTTAAAAATAACGTATTTTCTTTACAGGATGACTGTCCTTGTTGTGGCGAAATAGGCTAATACAAGTTTTACTCTTTCAGAAAGTTAAAGCAAAAGCAAATGTGTTTATTATTTTTTAAAATAAAATGATGGACTGAAGATGGACTATAAGCGCACAGTGTTTAAGCTTTAAAGCATTTCTGCTCCACCATTCCTTACTGCAAAGAACACTGCATGTTGACAAAAAAAAATTGTGGGGGAAATGCGATCCAGCAGCATTTAAAAACATTGATTTTCGTGAAAGCCTTATAATGTCACGGGGATGTTTTTCAGACTATATTCAATATAAGCATTTAAAACATACAGTAAACCGTGAGAAAAAGTGTAAATCGATACTTCGTCTTCTTTCATTCTCTTTCCAACGAATGAACTATTTAACTGATGCGAAACGATGACTTCTACATAATAGATGGTTACAGGAAAGATTTCCTTACTTCGGATGTCATTCAAACTTCTAGATGGACAAAAGGTTATATGTTAACAAATCAAAGGTGTTTGTTTCTGTTGTAGAAAACCATCCTGTACGATTAGGTTTAACGTTAATTTTTTTTTATTTATACAACCAACAATACGAAACGAATGCGCCGCCATCCCGGCCATTAAGCGATGTCACCGAGTATTTGGGCTCGCGGGCAGACCTTCTTTCTTCCGTCGATCCGGCTGACAGCTTTTAGCAGAACAGCCGAGCCCTGTTAATGTTTTGTTTGTGTGATAGTTTTCGGTAACTATAGTAAAACGAGAAGAAACATCCAATTACAGCATATAGTGTAAAAGTGGAAAGGTGGAAGTTTGAGACGAAGACCAGAAGAGATTTGGACTAGTGAGACGTACAGTTCAGTTCTTAAGCCGGAGTCACCCCAAAGCGATCCAGTCCATTATATCAATAGCATTTCCTCAAACACACCCTTTGCGGATACTCTCCGTAAATTGTTGAAAATTCCTCCACAAATATTTGATCTCTTGTAAAATAATCTGGCCAATGGATTTTCCAAGCTTGCTGGCAACACATGTTAGCGAATCAGTACAGTTCACTAAGACTGTATTGATCCAGGGTGCTTCAGTCAGACGCCATATTGAAACTATATCAACAGCCGAGCAATTCATACTATATACTCTGATGAAACAAAAATGAAATTCACTGGAGCAGATTTTGTAAAAACAAATATGTTAATGAATTAACAACAGTATCGATATTGCCTGAAGTATTTATCCAAATGTAATGAACAACAGAAAAAACAAAACCAATGCGATGCAGTTTTATTAAATTGGTATCCATTTAAATGAATCAAAAAACTTGTATCGTTTAGTTAATTCACTCTGGGATGTAAAACATTATGTAAAAGAATATTATATTAATGGTAAATGCTGTGGAAGTAGGCGAGGTTGTCGCTATCTATTATCTTTACTATGGACAGTTAATGTTAGGTTTATTGTATAATGTGATTTCCAGAGCACAATTATATTTCCATCTAAACCAAATGACGGCTCTGCCTCTCTACTGAAAATTAACACTTAGGGAAAGGCAATTGATCGTAAACGGCTATTTTTGTTTCCGATTTTCTCCTTTTTTACTATTTAAGTTTAACACTTTATTATTGTAATGCGTCTTAATTCTGTAAAAAAAACCTGCGTTATTGATAATTAATCCGTGGAAACGGAATATGTAATTAGTTATTACAAAGCTATATCAATTAGGAATTGATAATGCAAATTTCAAATCCATTAAAACAAATAAGAACTGATCATGATTGATTACGATCAGTATAAATATAATTTATTTCTGTGTATCATTCGTACATTTATGATGTGAATATGGAGAGGAACAGTGTTAATGGATGGGCTTACAAACTATAAAAGCAAATCTTTCACTTACAGCCTATAGCAAAACCTATTAACATTTAATAAGTATTGAAACCCACTGCAAGAGTGATATTATAAATCGACTAATGGCCAGTGATTAATGGATATGTTGTTTCGTTCAAATGAACTAAATATAACTGCCAGTGATTAATGAATATGTCATTTTGAGCTGCGAATAAACAGTATTGTCCATTGTGTGGTTTTGTGCAGGTGAGGTTGCCATATTGAAGTTACATTGATATAGAATGTAGATTGTTAGATTGTATCATACGGTCGTTTAGGTACATAATTACAATGTGACATATTTTATGTATACATGTTATGCATCGCTGTTATTGGTTTAAAAATTATGCTACGACTTTTTTTATTAGAGTAGAAACGGGAATCGTTAAAGAAAAACCATTTCCACACATCAAAATCATATCAAATAATTAAAACAAACAACTGTCAAATCGGTGAACGTACCAACAGTACAGAGCGGATACTTAAAATAAACCTAAGACAACGACAGGAAGTTGTTTTGTTATCACACAGTTTATTACCCTGAACTGGTCGTTGCGGTTGTGTTCGTCACAAGGCATGATCCTATAGAAGGCAGATTCCAATGGCTTACACTCAAAGTATCCCATGCAGTACTTTTCGAACCATATTCAATATAAGCATTTAAAACATACAGTAAACTGTGAGAAAAATGGTAATCGATACTTCGTCTTCTTTCATTCTCTTTCCAAGGAGTGCACCAGCACGATCAAAACATGCGAAGTCATTTGTTATTAGGACAAATTTCTTTTCCACCGGTACTGATACACCCAAAACATACTGCCTATTACAGGGCTATACTATAACTCATTTGCTTCATTGGGTTGACTTTAGGAACAATCCATGTTCTATGTTATCAATAGGATTTCATAGGAAGCTTGTTAAAGAGGATCCAATTTTTATTTCATTGTTAGTTGAAAACATTCAACTCATTGAATCTTTTTTTTAACAATCACAGTCGAACATGGCAAGATGTTTTATCATTTCTATCTTTACTTTACATATGTCGAATTAGTTTTTCTTTTTTACTAATGTTGAAAAACTTGTTCCTTATGTGAAAAAAATAATTTCACATACGTAAAATAACAATTTATTTTACATATTTAGAATTCTTTTCAACATGTTTGAAATTCTTTTTCACATAAGTAAAATAAAACACAAAATCCTAACTATTTCAGATATGTGAAAAAAGCATTTCACGTATGTAGAATAATTTGTATTTTAGATATGTATAAAGGAGTTCCACTTATCAAATGTTTTCTCCCCATATCAAGGGACCGTATCTAACCTTCGTTTGTACTATCATCGTCTTGTGTAGACTTTCAAGGCGAATGCAAAGACGATAGGAGTATATTCCACATGTCATGCAAGTTTAGCCTCAGCAGGGCACACCCCCAAGTCAAGAGCTGATCAGGAAATGGTCCCCACTGAAGCGAGATTACAACAAAAACAAAGCAAAGCGCAGAAAATGACCTATGTTATATGTTATCTTAGCTTATACGTGTACATAAGTACCATGACGACCAGTACTGAAGACATAGAGCTACATGTACAAAATGACAGATACCTTCAACGTAAGCTAGGACCGCTTTGTGAAACGAGTCCCTGCATGGTGATTAGGCCTCGGGGATGTATGGATGATAGTGTCGGGTATTCCCACAATTAATACTATATTATCTAACTGACGCAATATGGATTAAAAAAAATCTTTATTTTCAACATTCAAAGTGTCTAGCTGTCTTCTTTCGATCGATTTAAAACAAAACTTCATTGCACACTATAAGGTATCACACGCCAGGCAGATCGTGGACGGATTCAGACAAGTCTCCGTCGTTCACAAATCGTTATGACGTAAAAACAGAAGAGGCTGGGCGACTGGAAACATTTGATTGTATTTAAAGTATATTAACTGGTTCAGATAACAATCCCCATCTGGTTACAGTGTTTAGTATTTTGATGGAAATATTGCAAATCGCCCCAGACTCCCCTACTTGCTTCTACATAGCGTGTTAATTGAACATAATGGCGGAAGGATACACACATGTTAACAGAGAGTAAACGATGGGCAGTTGTTGTAACGTATTCTCATTACATTGGCTAATAGAACAATAAGTACATATATATTGTGCTTCATTACATCGATTCATTGGCAGATGCTTTGTTGGGAACATATGTATATGTGGCTATGTAATTACAGATTACATGGCCGGTGCGAGGATTGCTCTCCAGCAGAATCCCATTTATCTCAGCCCGGGAGACCATTATCACTATTGTCAATTAGATTCAAATCAACGCAATAAGCGACCAACCGTACCGAGGTATTATCATTCGTCCAAACTGCTTATCAGTTCAACTCGACTGGGAGAGGAATGGATCATATCAACTGAATCAGCCTTATGGCTCATTTGAAACAAGTACACACTGGACAGAATCTATAGTCTGAATGTGTAATTTCTTTAACGTCCGTAAAAGTGATCCATCCACTCAAAGAAGCTTGTTGGGTTTTGGTACACACGATCAATTACAAATGACTTCAAACAAAACTGAGCCATTTGGAAAAGTTGAATTTGCGATAGACAAGCATTAGGCCTGTTAAAAACGTTAGATTAACATTTGCAAAACGTCAGAGATAAACTTATATATGTGAGCTACAGCGCTTTAAATGAATAAAGCGAAACAAATGAAATTATCCACATGATTTATGGTGACTTTAGTTACCGGAAAACCTTTGATAAAAACATGAGCTTGATTCAACCTAATCTCAAATAACAGCCTCAGCGAATACTAATGTTGAATGTCAACAGCGGGTTATATCATACTACAAAAAGGCAAACAGATTAAATAAATAAAAAACAATCGACAGAACGCATGTAAAAACTAATTGTTTCATTTTAACACTTTATCACATTTCTGGACTACAAATAGGGGAATTGCATCACTTCAGTATATATAATATATTTACCGTATGTAATTCCCGGTTAAATAACACCAAAAAGAGTAGAGAGGAGAGGGACTTTGAAATGATGTCGTTTGTACCCCGTAATTCGCATTCCGTCACCTTATACTTGGAATATAGCTTCCTCCTTTTCAAACGATGTACAAAGTTGTCATTCACGTTCTCGCACAACCATATGACCGCCATTGTAAAATTATTGCAAGGTTGATGTCCGTACATGTTGTGAAAACGATGACAAATTCACGGATAAACTACAAAACTCAATTTTAGAATATTTTACAATACGGTTGTGTTTTACCAATAGACTTTGCAAACAATTCCACAGATTAACTTGAAAGTTAGAATATAACTTCTGTCTATTAAGATAACGGATTAGATTTTATATCACTAAATTCACTCCATTAAATACTTTTACAATATTTTCGTCTATGCTTTGTGAAGATGATAACTTAAAAATAAAATCGCCGATCAATTTGACTTAGTTAATATAACTTCCTCCCATTAGATAGATTGATCGATGTTTTTTATTTAAAAACTCGACGACTCGGCACAAAACCCCTTTTCATGGACAACGTATGATATTGCATTTCACCAAATGCCGTATCAATATGACCCCATTCCTTAATTGGGCAAAACCCATTGTCTATATGTGTTGTGAACACAATGACTTGAGAACAAATTCAGTACAACTTTTAAACTAGGAGAATATCTTCCTCCTGTTAAGACAATAGGGGATATTTCATTTCACCAAAGTCTGCAAAACAATATGGCCGTCACTTAGTAAGTAAGTTTGACAAGATTCACGGCTGTTTTGCGAAGGGTTTAAAATATGGGACATAAAATATTTAGATCGATTACTTAAAACACAAGCTGTAAACTTGGCCAGTAATTATTATTCAACAAGGAATAGTCACACATTGTGATGGTTTATTGTCAGCTAATAATGGGTAATTACCTGTCTATATCCCTATCCCAGTACTATATGCAGACTTGCCTATACCCTGTGTATTCTGGGGTAATTTGTCACATAATTTATGTTAAATACATCAATAGGCCATTAAAATACACACAATAGTCTGTGCTTTGATGTGCTATGCTATAACACAACAAATGCACAAAATAGCAAGAAAATTCTCCTACATTTTACGCATAAACGTATTCTAAACTAGACATGTCAATAGACTGTATATGTTAAAATAAAACAAATTCAGCTATTAACTTCAAACATCGTTTAATATATCCAACGGATGTGGCCGTATCTGAGTGCCTTTAAATAAAATGGTCGACATCACTTATTTGAATGTTATTCACGTTTGTATATGTATTGTGACACAATACCTGGAAGACTAATTCACGTATTAACGTTAAAACTTGATATACCAGTATATCACCTCCCCCCTGTTATGACAATGGATGAAAAGACAATAACTTGAAAACTGATCGATTAACTTCAAACTATCAATACGGTTTTCACTTATTACCAAGATAGGTTGTCTTTAATTTCCTCCGCATATCTCGGAACAATACAGCCTTCATTGCATATTTTGAGATAAATCTTAAGTTGACCGACTGTCTTCAAAGTTACCATTTAGCTTCATTCAACTCTTACAATAGTCAGGATTCAAACCGATATGTCGATAAGCACCAGAACCTTTCATCTTTGAAGGCTGAAACAGTTCTTAAACATTAGCAGAAAAAAAATAAAATTATTTTACATATGTAAAATTGTTTTTCACATAAGTGAAATCTTTTTAACATGAGTAAAATAGAATTTCACATATGTGGAAAAGAACTGTACTTAAGTTAAATATAAGCAAAACTAATTCGACATATATAGAATAAAGGTAGAAGTGATAAAACGGCTTGCCATATTGCCCCGTCACTCTGGCGAACATAATCATCAACCATGGCACAATTCTATATGTGATTGAATACTGTATTTTCGTTATTGCGGGATAACGGGGTAAATGCCGGCAACCTAGACCATTCGGCCACCCGGCCTTCTAACAAATTGAAGGTTAGTCAACTGGCGTCTAGATAGCGTACATTCACTACCCCTTTGAGAGTGACACAGCTCCCAAAGCTGTAAGCAATGATTAACAGTTTAACAGTATTTTCGTTATTTTGGAAACTAAGAAAGTGTTATCCCATAATAAGGTAAATACTGTTATACCTCACCTTCTAAAAGACACAAAAATTATTCAGTGATTGAATACTGTCATAAATCTGTGACAATCCTGAAATGGAGGAAATTATATCTTACATGTTTGTTAACACTAAATGATTATATTTTTTTCTGGTACATCATATACTCAAAAAGTGCTTGTTAAATGAACAGGTTTTATATATTTAAAGTAACTCAGCAGTAAACAATAAAAACAATGAATCTTTCAAAACGTGAAGCACCGATACCGGGAAAGTGAAGTTGCGTCATCTACATTTTATATAGTTGTGTTTTTGACTGAGTGGTTATGGAATCTGGTTCTGGAATAGATACATATGTATCTCATTAGTGTAGACAAAGACAAATCTGCATGCCTCTATAGGGATATCCAACCTGGGTTCATTGGCTTACAGTGTTAGCACTATACACACTGGGCTCTAAGATTCCGTCCATAACGTTTTGACAGAATATCTCTGATGGGTCTCAAACACTGGATGTTATGGTCAGGTTGGGATAACTCATTTTATCTGTGTCCTTGCTAAAACGACAAATTGCTTTACATGGCAAAGGGTTTAAAGAAACGTTCAATCAGTAGTGTCAATTTAGATAGCTTGGAGTCTTGGAGAGATAAAGACATAGGACGGCTGAACAGTCAGCGCGTCATTTACATTCGCGCTCATTAGGATTGGCCATAACCAAACCTCGCTCCTTTCCGCTACAGACACATACGTTGCTCAACTAACCGCGTACCACTGGACAACCAAGGCGATCATCGGGTTTATCATCCCACTGTTTTAATAGGACGGCAATATTTGCTATATTTCATGTTTCCGAACTGGAGAGCACGACAACTGAGACATTGCTTGCCAATGCCAATTTGTCTTTTGCCAATCCGTATTTTGACGTGTAACCGGAAGCCAGACTCGCCCAAAATATATAGTAAAAAAAATAGAGTTTGTTGTCGTTTTCCTGAAATTAATTGCTGCTCAGCTAAAGTGGTTACAGGTTGTTTTTTTAAACTCTGGGACAGCCTGTTTGCATAATTCCGGATGATAAAAAACGGATTTATTTTACCGTTTGTAAGAACTGACATGACAGACAGCAATTTTTCCTTAACAGAGACAAACTCGTTTTGATGTATAGATGACCCACGTACATGAATAACAATATTCTTTATATGCTTCCTATTTTATTTGATACCTCCACCACTGATTTACGCCTATACGAACAAATAAAAACATGTGTTCTGATTGAATGATAGTGGAACTACCTTTCCTGACTGTTTCATGTTTTCTCCTTAAAATGCATGTGGTCTCTGCGGGTAATCTTCAAGTTCATTTCAAGTACTCGTGCTGTGATAATTCAAAATATTATTCCCTTAAAGTATCTGCGTCTTCTGCTAGTACAATCTGGAATCTCATTTATCGTATTATTGTATTCTGTTAGTACAACCTGAAATTTCATTTAAAATACCAGTGTCTTCCGCTAGTACGATGTGAAATTTCATTTAAAGCACCAGTGTCTTCTGCTTTTACAATCTAGAATTTCACTTAAATTACCAGTGTCTTCTGCTTTTACAATCTAGAATTTCACTTAAATTACCAGTGTCTTCTGCTAGTACAATCTAGAATTTCATTTAAAGTACCAGTGTCTTCTGCTAGTACAATCTAGAATTTCATTTAAATTACCAGTGTCTTCTGCTAGTAGAATCTGGAATTTCATTTAAAGTACCAGTCTCTTCGGCTAGTACAATCTGGAATTTCATTTACAGTACCAGTCTCTTCGGCTAGTACAATGGGGAATTTCATTTAAAGTACGAGTGTCTTCTGCTAGTACAATCCGAAATTCAATTTAAAGTACGAGTGTCTTCTGCTTGTACAATTTTGAATTTACTAAGTGCCAGTGTATATAGTGTCTTGGAACAAAACTAAAGAAAAAAAACAAGTGTCATGTCCAGCACGGTAGTCAGCAGGGAATGTAGCCGGTCAAAGTATCCTACTAAACTGTATTACTTTTATATCTGTTTTAAGTTATTACGATTTTATTTTCTTTATTAGCTGGAATTCATGTATTTGTTATCACATCAAAAAAAATATTGTAACGCACATTGTTGTATTACACAATATAAGTTTCATAACTTAAGGTGTAAGTGTCGTCCAAATAAAGATTACATATATTTTTATTAAAAAAATTATCCGAAATTCTGTTAACAAAAAAGAAATTTTAGCTTTTTAAAATGAAGCTTTTCAGAGGGCAAATTGTAGAGCCATTGACAAGGTGTTGGGGATTAATGGGATTATCACAGAAGGCTTTTTGACACATGTTACTGTGTTGCTGCAATGATCAATACGGTCAATTGTATGCTACTGCTATATCTGCTCACTCAATAGGCCTATTGAAATAGGCTTACATGGTGTTACATTAATTGTACAGTTGGTTTGAGAGTCAATCTTTCATTGCCAATTTTAAACTTAAAAATTTGTCATTTCTTAAAATCTGGCCATCTACGGCTTTGTTGCATTTTCTGACAGATTGATTTTGTAATTGAATATGATTTGTAAAGATTTAGTTAACAAAAATGTCTATCAAAATTGTTCTAAATCAAATGTCCAAAAAAAGCGGCATTATTTTTGGTTCAAGGGTTTCTCTACTAAATAAACTAAGAAAGTTGGTGTTACAGCAATTACGCTGATAAATAAAGACCATAAAATATGCTGTATCTTTTCGGGCCTTCGCTAAATGTCTTAATTTGAAATCGATTGTATCTTAGGTATCCAAAAAAATTTACATAAAAAAATTTCTACTTATATTCTGTGTCATAGTTATGCCTCAAAATCAACCTATGGGTCCACCAAGAACTTGAAGTGCAAATGTTTCCTGATATCAAAATCTAGAATTCAACCAGTGTCTTCGGCTAGTACAAGAACTTGAATTGGCGATGTTTCCTGCTATCAAAATCTAGAATTCAACCAGTGTCTTAGGCTAGTACAAGAACTTGAATTGGCGATGTTTCCTGCTATTAAAATCTAGAATTCAACCAGTGTCTTCGCTAGTACAAGAACTTGAATTGGCGATGTTTCCTGCTATTAAAATCTAGAATTCAATCAGTGTCTTCGCTAGTACAAGAACTTGAATTGGCGATGTTTCCTGCTATTAAAATCTAGAATTCAACTAGTGTCTTCGGCTAGTACAAGAACTTGAATTGGCGATGTTTCCTGCTATTAAAATCTAGAATTCAACCAGTGTCTTTGGCTAGTACAAGAACTTGAATTGGCGATGTTTCCTGCTATTAAAATCTAGAATTCAACCAGTGTCTTCGCTAGTATAAGAACTTGAAATGCCAATGTTTCCTCCTTGAAATCTAGAATTCAACCAGTGCCTTCTACTATTACAAGAACTGACTTGAATGACTGACGTTTCCTGCCATTAAAATCTAGAGTTCGACAAGTGTTTTCTGCTAGTACAAGAACTTGAAGTGCCAATATTGCCAGTCTCTTCGGCTAGTGTAAAAGGGAATTCCACTTAGAGTACCAGTCTCTTCGGCTAGTGTAAAAGGGAATTCCACTTAAAGTACCAGTCTCTTCGGCTAGTACAAAAGGGAATTCCACTTAAAGTACCAGTCTCTTCGGCTAGTACAAAAGGGAATTCCACTTAAAGTACAAGTGTCTTCTGCTAGAACAAAACGGAATTCCACTTAAAGTACCAGTCTATTCGGCTAGTACAAAATGGAATTCCACTTAAAGTACCAGTCTCTTCGGCTAGAACAAAAGGGAATTCCACTTAAAGTACCAATGTGTTCTCCATTGAGTTTAGTATCATGTTCGATCGCTGCCTTTTCGCTTCAATTGCATCCGGAATAACATAATGAATTCCAGCAAGTGACGGCAATGACATTTGAAACTCTAGAGCAAGCCGTACGTAGCTTTGTTCCGACTTACAACAATAAAAGGTCTTTCAATTCTTATTATACATTCCTTGTAAGGCAGATCAGGTTATTATGTCTGTTTGTGTGTCAGTCTCTATGTGGATCGAGGAGACCTTCATACTCTATAGATACAGTATGACAGCTGACTCCTCCAGCCTTCCCGTCAAACAGTGGCCAATAACCCCCATATACATTGGTCGTGTTTGCCAAAATGCTTCATGTTTAGGGGTATACTTTAGCTTAGAAATTGATTTTCCTTCTTTGGCTGTAATAAGGCTAGTCATTGCCATATGTGGAGACCAGCCACTCAACAAGGATCAATAAGCCTGATGCTATGAACCGACCAATAGAATGTCATTACGAATTTAATTTCTAAGTCCGTTAAGTGACTGTAGTATTCGAATCAATGGTGCCCTGTCATTTTACCTACACACTGGGGGATGAACTTTGCGAAAACAGGATATTTTGCTGGCATTCCTCACCTCCAATACACACATATTAGATAGCTGATTTTAGGTTAACTGGACGAACGTATCATTAGAGACGATTCTCGACTGTCTTTGTACGACAAAGGTGCCTGCAGCTACACGTCTGTGACCTTTAAACAGCATAGGTTAAGCTACTTCAAATCAAGGGAACAGCATATTTATTTCGCTTTGAGAAAATTCTGGCTTGCTAGCTTCTGATTTGTTACAATCTGTAGATCTTTTCCATAACCTTCACTTTATTACATATACACCCTTTATTGTATATATATGCACTCCTCGTTACATACACGACCCGTATCTAATTGTATCCTTTATCTCATAGGCACCAATAGTTCAACGTGCTCTTGTCAGATCTTCGCGAGGAGAAAACTGAGAACATTTACTTGGATTCGGGTCATTATACCGTGAAGCTCTTTCGACCAGTGGGCAATGTTTACCAAAGGTTCCAGGTTCGAGCCTTGGTGGTGACATTTTCTATATATCTCTCTCTATCCTCTCTTATTTTCCTGCAAAAGATTTTTTCAACCCTGATAAAGCTAGACAGCAGATGTTTCCAGCAGCAGTTATTTGGAGTTGGAGAAATACACTGAGAATGAACATCTGTTAACTACAAATGAATTTGAGAATTATTACATGTTGGGTCCAAATGAGAACACACTACTGTGACTCAAATGTGACCTACATGTACTCACATCCTGACTGTTAATCTTCACTACTAACATCGACATCAACATAATATATCGAGCCACAATTACAGAACTCGTGCATGACTCTATTCTCTCTTATTTTCCTTCAAAAGATTTTTTAACCCTGATAAAGCTAGAACTCAGATGTTTCAAGCATCAGATATTTGGAGTTGGAGAAAAACACCGTGAATGAACATCTGTTCATTGCAAATGAATTTGAAAATTAATACATATGCATGAGTTGCTTCAGAATGGGGAAGGGGGTGGTCTTACGTTTTACACTGTCTTACGCCGACCATTACATGCCAAAGGCAACATATTTTATCTATTCGAAGTCTGCAATCCATTGGCTGCCAAACATACTGAAGATGGTGTCGTCTTACCGCCTATTCTAGTTAGCAAGTGTTGGATCCTTGTCGTGTAAGATCTATGGACGATTAAATCCGTTCCAGTGTACTTAGGAATGAAGAATATGTTTAAATCTTTCTAAGTTGCCATCAGAGAAAAACAATTTAAGACCATTTATGATGCGTGTCGTAACAGTAATTTTAGCTGGATGTCTTCATACTGGTTCTTTGGTATAGTTTTATTTCTTTGGATGATTTGGCTTTCATCTACTAGGATTTATTTGGCTTGATTCTAATTGGTTCTATTAGGATTTCTTCTAATGTGATATATTTTGCATTGTTCTAATTGGATGTATTCAGCGTTCCTTTCTTTGGATATAATTGGCTTTT
The DNA here is from genome assembly GCA_031763545.1 of Mopalia muscosa. Taxonomy (NCBI): domain Eukaryota; kingdom Metazoa; phylum Mollusca; class Polyplacophora; order Chitonida; family Mopaliidae; genus Mopalia; species Mopalia muscosa. The sequence continues at coordinate 11,985 of JARFOD010003802.1, read as the reverse complement.
TTTTCTAATTGGATGCAGTTCGCTTTATTATAATTAGAAATATCTGCTTTATTCTAATTAGATATATTTTGCTTGCTTTAATTTGAATTTATTTTGCTTTCTTCTAATAGGATATATTTAGCTTTCTTCTAATTGGAATATCAGGTTTTTTATAATTGGATATATTTGCTTGCTTCAAAAGAGATATATTTTGCTTTCTTCGAATTCGACACAATTTGCGTTATTGTAATTTTATAGATTTTGTGGAGTGGAAGCACAGGATAAGGAACTGACGTGGATGTACTGGATCAGGACGTGGAATGGATGTACAAGATAAAAGGAGTGGATGTACAAGACAAGGAAGTGGAGTGGGTGTAAAGGATATGGAAGTCGAGCGGATGTGCAGGATAAGGACGGGAAATGTATGTACAAGTTAAGGAGGTGAAACGGATGTACAAGGTAAGGAGGTGAAACGGATGTACAAGATAAGGAGGTGAAGTTGATGTACCCGATAAGGACATGGAGTGGATGTACAGGATAAAGAGGTGGATTTGATGTACAGAATAAAGACGTGGAGTGGATGTACAGGATAAGGAAGTGGAGTGGATGTACACGATAAGAAGGTGGAGTTGCTGTACAGAATAAAGACGTGGAGTGGATGTACAGGATAAGGAAGTGGAGTGGATGTACAGGATAAGAAGGTGGAGTTACTGTACAGGATAAGGAAGTGGAGTGGATGTACAGGATAAGGAAGTGGAGTGGATGTACAGGATACGGAAATGGAGTGGATGTACAGGATAAGGAAGTGAAGTGGATGTACACGATAAGAAGGTGGAGTTGATGTACACGATAAGGAAGTGAAGTGGATGTACAGGATAAGGAAGTGGAGTGGATGTACAGGATAAGGAAGTGGAGTGGATGTACAGGATAAGGAAGTGGAGTGGATGTACACGATAATAAGGTGGAGTTGCTGTACAGGATAAGGAAGTGGAGCAGTAAAGTTATAGATTTTAAGAGACACTATAAGCAGCATAACTACGCAAGCACGAAAGAAATGGAGTTAATAGGGATACCTCTATGGAATATGTAGTTAAAGAGATATGGAATTTTTATGTGTTTTTATATAACAATGAAGGGTTAAAGGACACGGGATTGAAGTGTGTTAGAATGAATGAGAAGATACAAGGACTGTGTGCGAGGATGTCGAGATGGAGTTTTCCATGACATTGAATGGATGCTGCAGCATCAATATAAGACGATGCAGTTGAACCGTTCACTATTCCTCCATAACAATCTAACTAGTGTTGGCAAGTGACATGGGGGTCAACTGATCATTAAAGGACTGCCTCTCACTCTTCTCATTAAAACACCGTCCAGATCTGTGCTGAATACACTGCAGTACTATTGAGGAGTAATTTCAGAAGAAACATCCAATATAACAGCCTCCTGGGAGTTGTTTGGTGAATGTAAGGCCTGGATAGAGAGGGCCAATATACCCATAGTTCATCCGTTCGTCCTGGGGCAGAAGTACCCAGTATAACATCATTAATAGTTCCCTAGTGTTGACATTGCATGTTTAATCAAAAGAATGGCATTGTATAATGAGTAGGTCTGGTCAATATTTAGTATAGGAAAAAGCATGTGTACGTATATTTGAAGAGTTTATGGGTTGGCTTAGATACCCCAGTAAGACAGACGTAAAATCCCGCTAAACTCTAATTAACCAGTCGAGTTCATAACTAACCATTTATCTGACAGCGGAATACAGAATGAATGTACAGCAAGCCATAGCATCCCCAGGCCGCGATCCTTATATTCTGTAATAAAAATCAATAAGCGGGTGTAATGCGGATTCAGCTTCAAAAAAGGGAGTTTTGAGATAATAGTTCGGATGAAGAAGGAAACTCAAACAGTTGTGAGTACGCAGGGCTGATCGTTATATCTAAAGAAGCAATATTTCACCGTTGTTGAATGCCCAGAGGGTTAGCTTCATCTCAACTCATCTTTAGACATAAACTCATTTCACTGGCAATCAAATATTATATTAGGCTTGCTTCTCGACCACCTCAACCGTATGATCCAATCAGAATTGGACACGGTTCCCCGTGGACGACAGTTCTAGATGTTCGGGGCTAAGTATAAGAGATTCTCCAATTATATAGCCGCGGTAGCTTCAGAGGGGGCTTTAGAGTCGGCAGAGGCGAGTAACAGTTACAAGAGAACTGTCATCAACACTCACCTGGCTGTCTGTCTGATCACTGCTTGCTCGGAGCCACATCCCTGAAGACCTTTCCTATATCTGATACAACACGTAACCAGGCAGGGATCACAGATGTGCTTTGTCTTCTATGACATTGTAAATAGAAGCTAGAAATTCCTGGCTGACAACACAGGTGGATTGGCCCAGATTCATCAGGGGATTTCATTCCCTAATATTAATAGCATAACTAATATTTACAACTAGTCGTCTTTTTACTGTTTTACCACCATTTAACAATTTCCAATTTACTTTCAAAACAAAGAAAGCTAATGAATAAATGAATTCAGACTAGAATAGCTGGGAAGGATACGGTTAAAACCATGCGACATCAAGAAGTGACTGAAATTTTCAAAACGCAGTAATAGCAAATACCGCAACTAATTCACTTATTGAAACTAACAGATTGGAAGGCAGAGTTCAGAGTTACTTCTGAAATTGAAGGACAACAGTGACGAACAACATGTACGTGGTATTCTGACCCCCCATAGTTACATTCTTTGCTGATCCCTGGACCCGTACGTACATGATTAGTGTATGAAGTTTCGTTCCAAAGCTCTGCATCAAAGTAACTATAAAAAATGATGATAATCGCAAACTGCATATTCTGTTCGTGTGAATTTAAATAAGTGAGACCAAAAATGACATGAAGTCTGGAACGTGCAGAATTGACTGTTATTATTAAATAAATAAATAAAAAACATTTACATACGAATAAATTCAATGATTGCAGAAAGCATAGCAGACCAATAAACATGCCTCACGTATATATTTATATCGTGTTTGCATTTTGACAATGTTCGGATCTGCTCTGTTTTAAATGGCTTGTATAGTGAGTGATACGTTATATTTTGATAAACCCAAGGCGCCACTGTTATTTCAAATGAAATACAAAAATAATTGACAGTATTTGAAAATGACGCGATTCCCCCCATGCAATATTGAAAGCGATTCCTTGTGTTACAATTAATAGCCACATCACTGGACTGGTAACAATGTTCATTCTACTAGACCTCTTAACCTAGGTCAGTGCTTTTAACAGAACCTCCTGTGACAGATCTTAAAGCAATGGTTTTCTATATGAAATCAATACAATAACAGCACCAAAGGGATTTCAATGAAAGGCGCCTGGAAGCAGAAATTCTTTAACACGATAGAAGGTATGTAGAAATGGTGTCCAGTTATACCATTACTAGCTGGTCTTACAATATTTTACATTTGAACTCTAGGGGTGCCCTTTGGTTCAGACAGAACGACTACAAATAAACAAATCAAGGCAGCTGCTTGTATTACAATACTCATCTTAAGTTAGTCCTAACTAGCAACAACAATTAAACTGCTCTGACTTTTGAAATATGTTGCTTGCTGTTACAACGAAACCGCTAACAACAACCTGATACACTCTTTTAACAATGTTTTGTATTTGACTCCAAGCTTAAGACACCTGCCAGTACATTTGGGAACAGAAATTAACAAGTCCAGTTGAATTCATATAAACGAATACCTTTATACCTTGGCCTGTAATTCCAGAACCATACATATTCCGACACGTAATTCATACTTCATGAATAATGAATGAACCAACAATTGAACGACACATTCCGTAACCCATCTCATAACTAGAGATATTCCCAGAGGCTCATTGACTAATTCGTTATTGGTGTTTTTTGTCAAACCATAATATCTGAAATTATTTTTAACTATACCCATCAGTATTATATTGATAATGTATATTTTATATTTTCTCTCGACTATACCAATGCCGATATGTACCTACGTGGAAACATTAGGCCTATACCCTAATCTGGTTTCGACTTTTTACTTACGACTGACATTGGGAGGTAAGCCTACCCAGGTTATGAATAGAATTTCACAGGAAAAGATCTAGACAGGGATTATTCAAGGGCTGACCAGTCTTCGTAGAGGAAGCTAAATTATTTTCACACTGCAGCTGGTAAAGAAATATATTTCGATTTAAAAGAATTAGTTAGCAGGCAAAATTCAGTCATAGACTACAGAAGGTAAAACACTAAAAACAATGGGTTATAAAAGTTAAACGGAACCAGTAATGCTCGTCTATACATTATCTGAAACAGGAAATGTCAGCGATGAGAATCTGCTAACAACCTATTAAACAGGTTAATCATGCCTCCATTTATGTCCAAATTTTTTTTGTAAATTTGGAAAATGGTTTCGCAGATTTCTTGTTCTTTTTTATTTTACAGAAAAAGGTTTTAACGTACTAGTCCTTTTAACGATTTAGGTTACCTATTGTCACTTCTCGTTTGTATTATTACAAATTATTGATAGCAATTCCAAGTGAAACGAAGCCCGTGAAATAAGGATGGTAGATCGAGCTGGAGATGGCACATGACTTACATGCGTGATTACTCCGCATGTACCAAGACATACTGACTTTAAATGAAGTGAGAGTCTTGTATATCGTGGAATCAATAAATCCCGAGCTATGTGATATTTGTATAAATATTTAAAACATACTAAGGGTACAACTCGCTAAAGCTTTCTTATCGGATGGGAGAGATATCCAAGCTGTCGAGAGTCCAGGAGGTGGCTGGAGACTTAACCCGATCAATAATGTCCTCTCTCTACCTGCTGTGTGGCCGAGTTGAATACCGAGTAAAATGATACTGCCAACTATATGTAGATCCAGTGCTTGGTGTGTAGAGACTGGTTGATCGGCTAATCTACAGGCTCAACCCAGTAAAGGTTTAGTGCAGCCAGCCACGAAGTACGAAGTTTGAAGCACTGGGCTTATTGCTGGTGTGATTAATCAGAGCTTAGCCAAGAGCATTGCAGTTTTAAGTCTTATGTATATTCAGATAAAAAGCACATAAAACTCAAGTTCGAATCAAGATTAATCTGAGGACCAGTGGATGATACGTTTGGTACATTAGTATTATTTACACTCCGCCCTACGTTAAAGATCGTAAAAGAAATGATATTGATTTGCGCTTGTATATCTTGACGACTTGAGCGTCAACTGATCGACATTAGATGATAACTGTAAAGATTTCGTTCAGAAGACTCAGCACTCAACATTAAGTTCGGCCAATGACCATTGGTATTCAATCGTAAACGAGAACAAGCATTAATCTGCTGTATGGCCAAATGTATAACTGGGTTTCAAGACAGTGTTGCGCGTTTAGTTAACACTGATTGTCGCTCTCGTATTGCCTCTCCTCCCGGAAGCAATGTGTCAAACGTGTCGTGTATAAACGACAGGAGATGCTGGGGTCTTCTGCAGTGAGACCGTCCGTTCAGTTGCCTGGCAAAGACATTGGCTAATCCCTTTCCAGATGATGCCTGGGGACATTAGCGATGCTTATAACCTCAACATGTACCGCAGTGAGATTGTAGAGAAGTAAAGGCAGTATATAAAATGGCGATATACCGATGGCCGATGTTGGTTTGGAACAAGAGGAAATCGGATCTCACGATCTCACACACGGATAGCCTACACTTTACTTAACATCAGCAACAAATGGTTGGCAACACATTTTGGTAATATACATGTTATAAACACTTTAGCAATTCGTCAATCTGTTATATGGCTTTATTTCCCCGTCAAGCTATATATCAGACAGCAATTCTATTGACTTCAAAGTTAATGTAAACATAAAGCGCAAGATGAAGAATTACAAATTATAAGACAATATTTCGGAAGATTTTAAAAGCTGTCCTTCATGATTCACTAGGTTGAGTCAAGGCATGCTGCTCCACCGCTTATACGACCATTGATAAGGGCTAGCTTTTTCGTGACGCAACTACATTGCTGTCACCGTCACACATCACACAACTACATTGCTGAGTCACCGTCACACATCACACAACTACATTGCTGAGTCAACGTCACACAACTACATTGCTGAGTCAACGTCACACATCATACAACTATATTGCTAAGTCACCATCACACATCCTCCAAATACATTGCTGAGTCACCGTCATACATCATACATTCATACAACTACATTGCTTAGTCACCGCCACACATCACACAACTACATTGCTGAGTCACCGTCACACATCACACAACAACATTGCTGAGTCACCGTCTCACGTCACACAACTACGTTGCTGAGTCACCGTCACACAGCGACACTGCTAAGTCACCGTCACACAACTACATTTCTGAGTCAACGTCAAACATAATAACTGTATTGCTGAACCACCGTCACACAACTGCATTACTAATGAGTACTAACGTCATTTATTTGACACTTGTTTAACTTTCTACCCGGCTGTTTGTTCTTGTTTTGTGGATATTCTTCATTAAGTAAATCCATTTAATGGAATTATTATGTTAACACTGTCAAAACATTTGATAGAATTCTCCATGGGCTTCTGTTTGGAAATGTTTGTACATCTGGTTTTACAGAAACTGTTAATCACTAAGTTTTCATACCGTCTTGTAATCTCTTTTTGTTCTGTATGTTCTCGGAGAGATAGAGTTATAAGTACACATGACAATACAAAGACATCACAAACAGATAAGCTTTGTTACCCTTGAGCTCTGAGAGCAACAGGTCAACATGAAGTTCCCTTCAGCCACCATCGAAGGCTTTCAGTCAGGCACCAAGAATAAATACAGACAATATGTGAGATGGTAACAAACATTAACGATACAGTATTTTATGCCTGATACCGAAGGGTGTCAGGCTACATATACATACTATGTTGGAAGAATTATAAAAATGATGCAAGATTTTTAAATTATACATTGCATTGAGTATCGTCTTTTTTATCGCACCCGCGACAAAAGAATAAGGCTGAAAACCACTTACAGCATTGCAGTAGTGCACATATCTCATCATAAATACTAACGTGAAACATATACTTTCCTTTTCCGTCTTTCGAAACACCGATTAAAAATTGGTCCAAATATCTGATATAGTTTGCCTCTGTCTGTGACGTGTTAACCCAATGGATGAAGGAAACCACCCTCGACGCCACTGGCAAAAAAACAAAGACAAGACAAGTAAAATACAGGACAATTATCGGATGGGATACAAAGACATCATGAAGAGATCGGCTTCATGTTGCCGCTTAGCTCAGCACCAGGGTTATAGGCAGCTCCTTCCCAACTCACCTCTAGAAGTGACTAATTGATTGATTAATAGACTGACTGGCTAATTGAATGATTTTAAAGTATTATGTTTTAGTTTGCTATACACAACACACAAAAGCCAGAAGGTTTCCAATGCCTACATGTACAATGATGTATATGAGCAATTAATAGAAAGTTTTAACATAAAGGTCAATTTGCGAAGTCGTCTTGCTAGACGTTATTATTGTATAAAGCGCCTCGGAGTGACGGAATATACAGTATATTTACTTGAAACAACTGCTAACGTCAGAGATTCTTTTCTTGTCGGATAACGATTGGTCAGAAAAGAAAAACTGTGGTGTATATCAGAGTTTTATTGTACAGTGGGGATCGTACTATTTGTTCATGAGAGCAATGGATCTTTGTGAACAACTGGGGTTGGTCAGAACGTATAACGTTCACCTCGTTTGTCAGAACAATAAAGTTCTGTCAAACAAAGACTTTTATTGGATTCACAGGCGTCTATTAAAATAAAACATACTTGTTTCAATCGATAAACCGCTCATAAAAGACACTGTGTCTTGGAGTTTTATCAGGTTATAAAATTGGTAAATCGTTAATTCAAACCATGCCCAAAGTAACTGTGTCAGCTTATCCAATGACCTTTTAAAGTAACCCAATTACCATTGAACATTTACCAAGCTTAAGATATAGCCATGTACTAACTTTGTGCCGATACAAGTAAGAAAATTCAGCACTTAAATCTTTATAAAAAAATGTTCCTAATTTGGTTTATTTTTTGCGTTGAATGAAAGGTTATCTGAAACATGAAGGCTTTTTTACATAATCTCTTATAAGAAAGAGCACATTACTTCCGCCTTGAAGCGTATTTATTATCGCAAGAAATAATCTTAGAACCGCTTTGTAATTCATATGATAGAATAAGAGGCGTTTTCCATAGTTTAGGGTTATTCACACCATGATGTTCAAATAATGTCCAAATATGTTGACACCAGATCTACGCTCATCCAAACAATTCACACAGAGATACATAGTACTAATGAAGGCTGTAATCGCTTAGTACTCATAACACACAATTGACTCCATCCTCACTTTGTCTTCGTGCATTAACTGTATACATTTCAGATCTCGTAAAAACAAAGCATAAAACCAGAAACTGGGCCGCCTTGACCTCTCTTTCTGATGAGACTAAAACTTGAATTTGAACCTAGCCGACTCAAAATGCGCATATCAACATCTTTTTCGTTAAGGTGCGCTTCTGGCTTTATTATCATTTAATCTAGGCAAAACATCACGTGACATTAAATATTGGCCGATTGCCTGTACAAGACAAGTAACACAAGAAAGTACGAGAAAAGCCAATCGTTCACCAAACTGATCTTTTCACAGCTACATTTGTGATATTCGTTGAACTGATAATCTTTAAAAGATCTTCGGGATTCACAGCATTTCAACATTTGTTTCAATTGATCATTTAGAAAATTGTTAGTTGGAGCAAACAAATCAAAGTTTTTATTTAGAGATAGTTACGATCCAGACATTAATGTATCAGAGCTTATACAAGCGACAATAAAAGTCTATCAAATTTTTCAGTTTACCGATCGGATAAAATCATCCGTAATTTATAGTTCCATTTGCTTAAATTATATTTTATTGTTTATGCATTTTGGAAATGCGATTGCAAAAATTCGGTAGCGACTCAACATGCTCGATTGGTGTTAATAATCAATAATGTAATCCAATATCTGAAACCGCGGGACGCGATTCCAACTCTACTGGAGCAAAATCTCGACCAAATCATATCTGGATATTACATGACCTTCCATGTTCGCCTTTTTAACTTCCATTTAGTCGTTGTCATATCATTGTCATGTCAATCAGCAGTCGTTACCACAGATGAACCATTTCTGAAGGGGACATCATTACCGCTTACAGAAACTGTTAAAAGAGACTAATAAGGTGTAATAGGGTGGGAACTTTGGTCAAATGTTGAAGGTTGCATTTCAGCCATTATCTATTGCATTTTTTTTGTTATGCTTACATCTAACTTGGACGTTGGATGGTTGCTTCTTCGAACGCTTGTAACGTTAAAATGGCTTGGTTCAAACAAAATTGCCATAAAGCAGACAAATGTAATGAGTAACATAAATCCTGCGTTTTTGTCTAAGACATTCCCGTAGGATAAAGTGCAGACGCGAAGCTAAATGAAACAAAAGAAGGGTGTCATTAAAGGCTTGAGATTGCAGTTGGTTATTTATCTGTTTGGTCATGTCCGTCAATCTAACAGGTAATTACACAAGGCTATGTCAGATAAAACATGTCCGACGTTTTAACGGTACAACATATCGAGTCGTTTGTCGACAGATCACTGAAACGTTGTCTAAATACTATGGGAATTGTATACGAGGTTCTGTGTAGCGGTACAGTTTGATCTGAAGCGAAATGAAAGGGGATTTGGCGAGTTAATCGACCTCCTATAACCAATCTTACATAGGTCCAATCGATCGCAGCTAATTCAGCTCCACTAAACCAGTCGTTTTATCCGGGCGCCATCAAAAGGCGCCAGCAGAAATGAAGTCAATTAATTCTAATAACTGAATTAGCTCAGCAACATTAAAAAAAGAATAAATGGACCAAAATTAACTTCGAATGACGCTCAGGGTTAATTCTTCAACAGAATGCTTGTAACAAAAGACAAATGGGGTTTACACACTGAAGGAAATCTTCCATTTCTTGCTGTTAACACAAACTTGAACTTCCAGGATCTTCTTTTACACTACAACTACATTGCAGTGCATATTTCTGGTGAGTATTCGCTTCAATATTGTTTATAATATAATAAGTGTTGTGGACAAAAAGCATTAAACCGGCTTGTGGAATATTTCTTTGGGTCGGCATTGTAACTGGGTCATGCCTCGTGAAGTGTAGGAACCAATATGGTATATTATTTTATCTCGGTAATTGGAGATATTGTTGGAAATACTTTCCTTCTAAACAGCAATTCATATACTGATCGCATTTATGAATGGTGTTGGAATCTGAGGCATGCTGGCCTTCTGTTTATACCGCTCTATGTACATTGAATAACTTGCATAACACACCAAACCAACGGAGTTGTTATTACATCGTCTGTTGCAATAACGCAATTTGGTATAATAACCTGGTCTTTCAGTGGATAATATCCAATACCGTGTGGATTAATAAAGATACCTATTAATATAGTACTAGTATACTGACGGTAAGAACTGGATGAAGCTGTCTATGGAGACTCCACTAAACTGGAGGCTTTATATTCCATCAACTGCCCGAGATAGCTGTCTACCTGATCACGCTTTTTTATATAATACATTAGTGCTAGACGGCAAAATCCATTCAAATAAGGTTTTGATAATGTTTTAAAAAGCTTTATCCTGCACCAGCTGCAAACATAAAATAAACAATATATGACCGATTTAATGTCAGTATAGATACATAAAAAACAATACCATATATTAACATCATATGGCCATGTGCTTTATTCTCACGGAAAATACAGCAATCTATATTAATGGGAAATAGCCATGTGACCGTGTGAACAGAATACTGACAACATTATGTTATGTGCATAATTTGGCACTGCTGAATGTTACATACAGTAATTACATTATAGACGATAACTGAAATAGGAAGACCACGTCGATGTACGTCAGAACTAGTCCTGATATAACTGAGAATTCATATACATATACAGCCTAACGGCTTATTCTCAGTTAGGATTTTCTTATGATGTTTTGCGTACTCACGAGTCTATTTGCAGATCCTGTGTCCTTGAAATCACATATATTTCCAAAATACAACCACCACAGTAATCCAAAAACAGTTTAGTGTGTAAGAATTGACAATATAACAGCCATTGGTCACCAGCTTGCTAAATTAGTAATTGATAAACCCAGCAGTCACAGCCCACCAGTAAAAGCATGGATGATTTGTGTACTTAGCTACCGATCAGTCAACAAGTCCTCCAAATGTATTTAAAACACAGTTCTTACAGATCAGTGGACATAAGCTCATTTCTCACGGCAAGTAAATTGTATGTTGTCACAGATGATAATTGACAGAATTATACAAGGCTAATGATCATTTTAATCTAATGTACCAAGTTATGACAGTTAAAAATTTGTACCAGTCCACGGAAGGGGCTTCTTGGTAATAACCACATGTCTGACAGAATCTGTGCCACTTACATGTTCTAGTCTGGGTGTCTCGTGCTAATGACGGACAGGTGCCATGTTTCAGAACCCATAAGCATAACAATAAAACTTTTTTTTTTTTTTGCTGTCTAGTAATTTATTGCCAAATGATATGAATTTGCATTATTTTAAAAAAATGCTGAAGAAACACATGTTTCGCCGAAGCAAAATCAATTTGCTTCAGGACTTTTTTTGCCGAAGCCAATATTTGAATTGCAAGGGCTGGATTTATGGGATGTAGTCGACAGACTATCCATGATCTTCGGACATGTCTCCAAGAAACTGGCCCCTTAGCAGACCGACCTCATTCGTCTTACGTCATTTGCGTAATCGATTTCTCACTGCAACTTGTTCAAGGAAACCTAACTGCTGCAGGATACAGAGATCAAGTGCTCATTCCAGAGCTTTTGCCATTCATGGCAGCTCATGGC
>JARFOD010003780.1:0-11726 GCA_031763545.1 Mopalia muscosa | reverse complement strand
CCACCCCACCTCAAGCTAGTGAACACACTAGCTTGAAAAGAACTTAACCCGTTAACATCAAAATTGGTATTTAGCTTCAAATTGTTAATACGACAGATGGTCTTGGATTTCTACGGTGGCACATACAAGGTTTTGACTCTTCTCTGTTTTTCACTTTTCTGTGTTTTTTTTTTTTTTGCTTTCTGTCTTTTTTCTACTGTTCTATGTTTTTTTGTTTTTATTCACTTTTCTGTGTTTTTTCGTAGACTTGGTGTCTACTAAAAAAACACAGAAAAGTAAAAAACAGAGAAAAAGTACAAAAAACGCAGAAAAATAAAGAAGAAAAAAAAAAGTTTAGACCGCGGTGGAAAGTACTTTACACCGCGGTGGAAAGTACTTTACACCGCGGAGAAAAGTACTTTCCACCGCGGTGTAAAGTGGTTTATGAATTCATTCATCCGAAATTAGGACCCCTAGAGCTTCCGGGGCCTAGGCCGCCCATGGACTCTTGTCGGTTGTGCAGGGACTCCCCGGCCCCTAAGTTTTAAGACTTGATTCGTCCTTTGCGTAGGTCGATCTGCACAAGATTTGGCGGAATTGGCATCTGGGAACAGACAGGTTGTTTGATGCGTGGTCTGTGTTTTTGCACGAAGGTAGCATTTATTTATTAACACTACTGAAAGCTTAATGATCCAAGGTTGGGCTATAGGTTCAATTACTGTTGGAACACGTTGCCGTCATATAACTGGAATTTAATTAAAAGAAATCAAAATAAACAAATATGTTTCAAACATGCAGGACATCGAATTCTACAGATTTAATCCATTTTGTCATATGACGCTCATGACTGAATTATAATTACCACCAACATAACTGCAGATGTGAAAACTTAACATAATAAACAGTTTTAAAGTTTAATAGTAGGTTGGTCATTTGCCTAAATCACAGCTGAAAAGCAGGATCCCCATGGGGTACAGTGTTAGTAAGCAGTCCCTGTTTAGACCTGCTCAGCCAGTGAGATGACATGAGCAAGTCCACTACAACTCCCCCATTCGTTGAAGTCCGTCTATTTCAAGAAAGTCTGATTTAGCAACAACGCGTACCTCGGAGAGAGCATGTCTGGTTCTTTGTCTCAAACTCTTTCTTTTGCAAATTTCCACGCATAGATTATCAAGGATCTATCTGTCTGCAAAAATAAACACTTACTAAAAATAATGTTGACAGACTATTAAAATCCAACTGAAACATGGAATGCACTTGTAAATGTTGAACTATAACTAGCATGTATATATAATGTGAATAGATTAGATTAACAGCATACTATTACTTTTATAAGACATTTTATATTGTAATAACTAGTAATGTGGCAATTGAATTTAAACAAAGTAGTGTTAACAAGTAGAAGTAATACTATAAAATAACCAAACGATTGTTTCTTTTGATAGCGTCAATTGCGGCTGGTTTCAATTGGTCCATTTTCATTACTTTCCCTAACGTGTTGCATTGGTATATATTTTTTTTATTTAATTGAATATTTGAAACAAACAGCATTTTGTCTGCATTATATATTATATCCACAGATGGATATAACAAGAAGAGACTATCTCGTGCCTGTTAAGAACACACAATCACGTGAAGACCTGATCCGTCATTATTTCTGTCTGGATCTCTCTTATGTGGAAATGTTGATGTTCCTATCGGCACGACACGACATAGACTTGAGTTAGAGAGCTTTTAAACGTTTGCTTCGAGAATATAACCTAAGCCGCAGACAGAACAAAGATGCCATTGACACAGTTGTTCGAATGATTGAAGAGAAAAGCAAAAAACAAAAAACAAAAAAAAGTTTACACCTCGCCGTGACCTCGGTGGAAAGTCTACGAAAAAACAGAGAAAGTAACAAAACAGAGAAGTGTGTTTTAAGTACAAATAAACTGCTTAACTTAGTATAGGAGAAATTGACATTTAACTTTTCCAACACCTTGACAAATAGATTCATTTAGATAGAATTATTAGCCAATCATTCATATTCCTATTTCAGACAATTCACATTTTGGAGATTTTACATAGAAATTAATAAGCTTTTTTTTCCCCCTTGAAATCTTCTCTTCATTAGAGACTTATTATTTGTAGAATTGTAGACATATGCCTGTCTTTGTCTGTTGCCAGTGGTGTCGAGGGGGATTTCCTTCGCCCATTGGGCTGGCACGTCGTCATATGAATGAAAACCTTAAATACGGCGTTAAACCCTGATCAAACAAAAATTAAATATATGTACGCGTACTCATTGACCGTAAGATGACCTCGCATCCAATGGCGTATATATAGGTCATTGCTCGCATCCATACTGACACGTGGCTTTGTTGTGACAAATGTGACCCGGAAGTAAAATGGTGGCGCCGCTAAAAGCTCCAGAGAGAGAAACAACACTATTATCAATGTGGGGAAATCCAAGAAACTTGATATGTGTTGTAGGTTTTCTGGTACGAAAAATTGATATTAACGAATTATTTGCACGTGTAATTGACAGTTTTTAAAATAATCTTCGTGTTTAAACAATTCGACAAACCTCACTCCTGTCGGATTAACATGGAGTTGTTGTCGTTACACTTTCACTTTCCTTCACTATAGTTACAGTAACATGTACGTGTAAAATAAGTCCGAGTAGCCTGACGTTCTGACTAAAAAATATCGTCTGAGCCCCTAGGACTGGTGTAAAGTATGTTTTTCAATTTGGCAGTAACTTAAAATTGTCCTGAATTTAACTAGAACAGGTTACCTGGTATTTGGTGGAAACTTACTGCACAGACACTTGTATCTTAATTAGATCATATAGCGTATGCAATACTGACGGTACAGCTTCATCACAAAACGCCTTGCAGATTGCGATTTTTTATCCAAACTAAACATAAAGTAAAATCTTTTTAAAGGAATCAACGTGAAAATCGTCTGTCGATATACCTAAAGCATTCATTTTGAAGCTCGTTACCTGCACTCATAATTTTTTTCGCCTGTATAAAGTCCAAAACTTTCTCTATCGACCAGCTTCTGCCAGGCTGTTACCTAATTCCCATGCGTCTTTGTTCGTTCATAACATCTGGCATACGGTAAAGTCACAAGGTCTGAATCTGCTTCACCGACAAAAGCTCATGGGAATCGGGTGCACACAAAATCTCAAACTACAACAGAAACGGCTATCAAGGCAGAGCTTATCTTAATCGATAAAACATTGTGTTGATGTCAGTAAAGCATACGCTATACTGATGTCAACAAAGGGCTACAGTTCTCATGTAGGTAGCTTTCATGAAGCATATATGTTATGGCAGAAGTCTATTAACTAGAAGTATGTAACTGCCGTATAATAATGTCCACGGCATTGTAGACAAGCAAGAAACGATGAGGTCACATTTCAGACCTGTGCCCTTTTAGTTGTGAAGAACTTTGGATAATTTTGTCCCTGGTTAACCAATGCGTACCGTATAGCAATTGTTTTTGTTAGTATCATGACTGGTATAATAATTGTCAATTTAATTACCGTTTAGGGTCCATTTAACAGGCATATATTGCACTAGGTCAAAAGTCTATCAAGTAAATTATGAAACCAGCCATCTTAACAGCATTGTGCCCAGACCAGCGCTGATTGATGAAAAAGCGCCCCCTGGCGAGACATAGAGAAACCTCGAAGGACATGAATTGGATGTGGAATCATGGGTATATCATACTAACACTGTTTTTACTGCTTTTCAAACGTTATGTTTTACCCATAAGGCGTCAGTGGACGAAATCTACCATTTCTTATGCAATGAGTCCTATGGCACTATGAAAGTCGCAATGTCGTTGCGACTGGGTAATGGCTGGTTTCATACTTCTACTTGATAGACTTCTGACTAGGTATATGCATTTCGTTTTGTTAGAAACATTATGATCAAGGAATGCCAGAAGTTTCCCATAATGCATCATAGTTGCATTCTTCAGAATTTTCTTGTGTGGTACGTCACATGATACATTATAACAGGGGGTTTGGCCCCAAATGCCGGTTAGCTTATCTAGCTGTTGCATACTACTTCTAGTTAATAGACTTCTGGTTATACTGATAGTGATATAACTGTGCTGACTGAGACCCGTCTTATTCTAGGCTGATTATGAACATATTTGAGCAGCTTCAAAGTGATACTCGTCAAAAACATATACTGGTATCTGAATTTTTTTAGATGCAAAGTTTTGTATCTCTAATAGTCTACTATCATGTAATGTAGCCTTAAAATGATTTGACCTAGTTAGATTGCACATAACTGTGTTATTTAAAGTTTTTTTTAAAATTACTTGCTATAACTATTGGTTCCATTAGCTCAGTTCAATAATATTTTATATAAAGATCTTCCTGACACATTTTATATGTCAAACGAGGCTTGAAAAAGCCCATTGGCCTTGTTAAAAATACGGTTTAGGTATCTGTTGCTAACCCGCCATTTTCTCCTTCCACCTGTACTGTAGACAGATTCCGTAACTTTCACTTTTTAGGCATGTTTACCCTATTAAAGGGTACATAATTATTTGATTGGGATATTAAACCTGTAATATTTCGTTAAGTCTACTTAATTCACGATTTAAGCCCTGTTTCAAAATCCACTGTAGGGCAATTACACGAATAGAAGCTCTCAAACTCAGTGGCTAGATTTTCTTTGATTTTTTCCTAAACTTGTTTATGTGATAAGCCAAACAAGAAGGTTGTAGTTTTACTTCATATTATCACAAAGGACTGCAGCAAGCCCAGCTGAGCCAAATTTAATTGTTGAGTCATGTAAATCTATGTCGATATGTAAAGGCCATGTCTTACGAAATTAGTTGTGTCCCATCACAAGTTGTCGGATGCTGTTGAGCATGTTCAGTCGTAGTTGGTGGGCCTCGGGACTTGTTGCACGATGGCTTTTCAGTTTGACTTGGTTCACGATGAGCTGAAACTGTAATGACATGCTCAGCCAATGGAACCAACAGTTTAAGTCACATATAACTTAAAATTGCGGATAATGTTCTTCGGTAATAACATTCGAAGCATTGTCTGGTGTCGCTCCTTCTCAGTCTTGCAAGAAGGTTTACGACGAATGGTTGATTGCCATCACGGCGGTGTGACTTGAACCTCAGAGCTATGTCAACTATCCTCAACTAGACACAACTCTATGGTTGAGTTGGGTCGTGTCTTGTCGCTTTGGTGTGACATTGGCTTAAAGATGCCTGGTTATTGATTTGTTTGTTTGTCTGGTTGAGGTTTTAATGTTGTACTTGCCTGGTTATTGAAAGGGTTGGATTAAACTATTTGTTCTAATGTTTTTACATGTTGTTTGTGTTGTTGTTGTTACAGGATCTGTTTGGAGTGAGTATGATCATTCCACTTATTCAGAGTCATGCTAAAGATCTAGGGGCCTCTCCGTCACAGGCAGGGCTTATAGGTAAATATATGACCTAGAAATATGCTAGAAACAAGTAGAATTATATAAACTCAGACTGTAAAACAGGAAGACAGTATGTGTAGTTTGAAATGTAGTACAGGCCTCCCCAGGTGTTTCTCAGAACCATACCATAGTTATGGAATAATGTTGTCCTGTGGCCAGATGTTGGAAAGATATTTAGTTGCTCACACCATTTTAAATCTCTTATCAGGCCAGCCACCTGTGCTGTTTGGGAGAATGGTCAGAACAGGGTTTCCCCATGGTTATGCAAACTTAATTTAGAAAGACCTATTTATAGGTTCCTCAAATTGTTTGCAGTCTTTGTCTAAATTTGCATTTTGCTACTGATTTTGACCAATTTTGTTATCTGGTAATCAATGGAGTTTGTGTTTTTAAGCAATTTTTCTTTATTTTTCACTGAGGCACATATATATATTTATTTTAAAAATTAGCAAAAGAGGGGAAAATGCAAAAGTTTAGAGGACCAATTTTGAGGTTATGCTAGAAAAGATAACAGCACAGGCCTGCTTATATTGGAGTAGAGATAGACCTTCAGTGTGGGGGTGACCTCATCTACACTGGATTAAATTTAATAGCGCTTCAAGCAACCACCCCAGAAGAGAATCAAACCTTTTTGGTTTCCGGACATTAACTTGAAAACTGCTTATTTAATTCGAATCAAACTTAGTAAGTGTGTTCCATGTGACAAGACAACGCATGGGATTGATTTTGGCATATGTCGACTAAAAGGTGGCGCCACCTGGTGGCAAAATCTAAATTGGGTTTTGTTTATGTTATCTTGAAAACTTTTTGTGGAATTCACACCAAACCAAGTTTGATTGTTTCATGTAACAATACATCGCTTGAAATGAGTTAGGGTGGATGTCGGACTACCACTGGCGCCACCTAGTGGAAAAGTCTAAATTTCGTTTCTGTTTGTTAATTTGAAAACTTCTTGTGGAATTCAATCAAACTTTTTATGATCTTTCCATGTTACAAGACGTGGCTCGGGATTATTTTTGGTGGATGTCGAACTACCGGTGGCGCCACCTGATGGCAAAGTCTAAAATTCGTTTCTGTGTGTAAATTTGAAAACTTCTTGTGGGATTTGAATCAAACTTAATATGATTGTTTCATGTTACAGGATGTGGCTTGGATTAGTTTTGGCATATGTCATACTATAGGGGGCGCCACCTGGTGGTAAAGTGTAAATTTCGTTTCTGTATGTTAATTTGAAAACTTCTTGTGGAACTGTGGAATCAAACTTAGTAAATGTATGACTGTTTGGTGTGACAAGATATCACTTGGGATTGGTTGTTTCAACCTACAGGTGGCGCCACCTGGCGGTAAAGTCTAAATTTGGTTCTTGTGTGTATATTTAAAACTTCTTGTGGAATTTGAATCAAACTTTATATAATTGTTCCATGTGACAAGACGTCACTTGGGGTTAGTATTGCCATATGTTGGACTACATGTTTAAAGTTAAAATTTCAGTTCTGTATGTTAATTTGAAAACGTCTTGTGGAATACGAATCAAACTTAGTATGACTGTTGCATTTGACAAGACAGAGTTGAGATATTCCACATGTCAAAGATGCCATGTAGGATTTTGTTTTGTGTTTTTTTGTCTAGACATACTGTCACCCAGTGGGTTTTATTCAAACTCAATTTTAATATTCCATGTGGCAAGATACCTTCGGGCGTATATTGCAACTCACTTGAGCTCTTGTTATCCCAATGCATACAACAGGGGTTTTGATATAAGCTAATTTCATGTATATGTCTGTGTTTGTAATTATTAACCTGTCATAACATCTATATATATATAGTGATATTGATCATATTTTGTTGACTCACCTAGATTTCATCTAGCATTTTGGGGTCCATGCCCCTTGCTTAGTGGTTAGCGAGTGCGCTTACTAAAGCCCACTTTGATGTACCGTTCACAGGATCAATTCCGTCTGCCAACCCTCAGGTATATGAATAAGTCACACGATATGGCTCCGGTTATCGCGGGGGTGGTTTTCATGTAGTTTCTTCCAGGTTTTGCACTGTAATTAGGCAAAGAACAGTGTGAAGTGGACAGTCCATCGTGATATAAGTGAAATGCCCTTGAGTACGACTTTAAATCCCAATCAAACAAACAAGCAAACAAACAAAAAAATCTAGCATTTTGGGTGCTGAGCATAAAGATTTTTGTAGCTACTTTTAACGTTAACACAGCACAGGGCAGCACTTTTTAAAAGGTGGGGTTCATTTTTTTATTTTTTGCTGATTTCATCAGAATGCAATGGGGATATCATAGGCACCAATAGTTCTTTGAGTCCAGCAAGGGCTTAGGCAGAGGGCTGTCTACCTGTCCAAATTGACACCCTGAAGCGAACAGTTGTCTCATTGGACACCCTGTTTTGAGAAACTTTAGCATTTTGTGAGATAACCTAACATTAGATTAGGTCATTGCATAACCATGGGGAACCCCGCTCTGTCCGTTCTCCCCAACAGCACAGCTGCACAGGCCTGCCAAGGAAATGGCATGGGGACCCCAGAGCTGGAGCCTGATTGGTTGCGAGGTTCAGTGTACTCAATCACATCAAATTGTAGATGGTCGCCCTGCCCGCTGATGCACATGTCTAATTCATTGTTTAAAAGTGAAGCTGTTGAGTCCATGGAGAAATAGTGTTTTAAGAGATATGGAACTTCCCAAAATTGCTAGCACTAAGATCTATCGACAGTTTTTAAGCGCCCACTTTCGAAGAATTATGTTATAGTGCTGTCTGTCTGTGTCCGTCTGTCTGTCCGTCTGTCTGCACCACAGAACTTTTAAACAAAAACTTTGAAGAAGCTTATACTTTGCACAAATGTTTCTTATAGCTCGGGGGTGTGTCATGACCTATATCCAAGGTCATTGAGTAAGGTCAAGGTCACCATTTCCAGTTTACTGAAAACCTTGTCCGGCCCATAACTTTTAAACATAAACTTTGAAGAAGCTTACACTTTGCACAAATGTTCTTCATGGCTAGGGGGTGTGTCATGACCTATATCCACGGTCATTGATTGAAGGTCAAAGTCACCATCTCCATTTTATTAAAAACCTTGTCCGGCCAATAACTTTTAAGCAAAAACTTTGAAGAAGCTTATACTTTACACAAATGTTCCTCATGGCTAGGGGGTGTGTCATGACCTAATCCAAGGTCATTGAGTTAAGGTCAAGGTCACCATCTCCATTATACTAAAAACCTTGCCTGGCCCATAACTTTTAAATAAAAACTTTGAAGAAGCTTATACTTTGCACAAATGTTTCTCATGGCTAGGGGGTGTGTCATGACCTATTATCACCGTCATTGATTGAAGGTCAAAGTCACCATCTCCATTATACTAAAAACCTTGTCTGGCCCATAACTTTTAAAAGAAAACTGTGAAGAAGCTTGTACTTTGCACAAATGTTCCTCATGGCAAGGGGATGTGTCATGCATGACCTATATCCAAGATCATTGAGTCAAGGTCAAGGTCTCCATCATACTAAAAACCTTGTCTGGCCCATAACTTTTAAAAGAAAACTTTGAAGAAGCTTATACTTTGCGCAAATGTTCCTCTTGGCTAAGTAGGGTGTCATGACCTATATCCAAGGTCATTGAGTGAAGTTCAAGGTCAAGGTCACCATCTCCATTATACTAAAAAGTTAAAAACCTTGTCCGGCCAATAACTTTTAAACAAAAACTTTGAAAAAGCTTATACTTTGCACAAATGTTCCTCATGGCTAGGGGGTGTATCATGACTCTCTTGTCTCTACTTCTTCCCCACTCCACTTGAGGTGGGGGAATATAAATTTATTTTCCCATTGGACGTGGCAAAGCCATGAAGTGTTTGCCTCTTTGGAGGTAAAAAGCAACCACTTTCTGTCTTATTAGTGTGGCCAAACCAAAAACTTGCGGCAGGTTATCTTGCACCCCTTGAGTGGTGCCCTATTTTTTATGTCAAAAAGTCCTTATGATTTCTGCGAGTTTTGTTTTTTTGTTTAATTATTAACACATTTTTTCTTATATATAGGTTCTCTTTATGGATTTCTTCAGCTTTTCTCCAGCCCTGCTATGGTAAGTCATCTAAAGTGACCCCCAAATCTAACCCAGAAAAACCAAGTCCATGTGGTATTGTTGTTATTGTTTTCTGGAACTAAATGCTGTCTGATAATTTACCAATCAGAGTTCTTTGTGGATAATTTATGGTACCATTAGATCTTCATGGAAGCTTTTACATGGAAAGAAAGTGTTTCAATTCACTAGGGCTGTCATGATTTATTAAAAATCGCTATTCACACCTTTTGGTTTAATTAATTCACAACTCACTATACTTGAAAAATGGAAATGATACTGTTGTAATACCTAACTAAAACAGAGAGAGAAATGAACACTACTCATCAGTATGTGTTAATAAAGGAAAATTAGGGGCAGAGGTTATAAAAGTCCATCAGTATACTCAAGATGATATTTCGTACTCAGCTGAGTCGACTCTGGAGTCCGTGTTTGAGAACCAAGGTTATAAAAAAATTGAAAATGCTGTCTGTGCTCAGCAGAGCATGAATCCTGGGGCCAATGTTATAAAAACTTGAGCATATTCAAGTTAGAGTCTGTGCTCAAACGCTTGAGATTGTGCTCCTATTCAGAGGTTATAAAATGTTTTGAGCATGTACTCAGCAGAGTACAAAATCAATGCACATTCCAACTCTTGAGCACACTGTTGTGGAGCTTTTCTGTCAATGAAAGTAAAAATGTGCTACGCTGATTTTGTCGGCTGCTTCAAGACGGTTTTGTTTTGTCACTGATAATAAAATATAAAGGTCTTATTTTGAAAATTGAATTGAAAAAGGTAAGTTAAAAGTCATCTAATTATTAAAACAACTCTGCAGTCCCATTGAGTAAGGTCTTGAGCATGGTCCGGAGCATGCTCAGGATTCTTGCTCAGCTTAGCACAGAAAGCGTTCTCAATTTTTTTTTTCTTTTAACCTCGGCTCTCAAACACGGAGTCGACTGAGCAAAAAATATCATCCTTAAGCATACTCAAGCTTCGGACATATTCATGAAATACCCTTGAACACATTTTTAAGCACCAATCAATATAGAATATAGCATTAGCATTTACCTGTGGTATATTGCTTCTCACTTCATCTTTGGTTGGAAATTTTAAGAAAAAAAATAGTATGAATAATACAAAAGTTTATTTTCAGGGTAATTGGAGTGATAAAGTTGGCCATAGATTTGCTCTTTTTGTGTGTTTGATGGTGTCAGGGTGTGGCTATTTGATGTTAGGTCTCTCCACCTCCCTCATCATTATGGGTCTAGCTAGACTACCTTCAGGTAAGTCCACTGAATCCATGGCTCTAGCCAGACTAGCTTCAGGTAAGTCCACTGAATCCATGGCACTAGCCAGACTACCTTCTGGTTAGGCCACTGAATCCATGGCTACCTTCAGGTTAGGCCAGTGAATCCATGGCTCTAGCTAGACTACCTTCAGGTAAGTCCACTGAATCCATGGCTCTAGCCAGACTACCTTCTGGTTAGGCCACTGAATCCATGTCTCTAGCTAGACTACATTCTGGTAAGTCCACTGAATCCATGGCTCTGGCTAGACTACCTTCATGTTAATCCACTGAATCCATGGCTCTAGCTAGACTACCTTCAGGTAAGTCCACTGAATCCATGGCTCTAACTAGACTACCTTCTGGTTAGGCCACTGCATCCATGGCTCTAGCCAGACTACCTTCAGATTAGGCCACTGAATCCATGGCTCAGCCAGACTACCTTCAGGTAAGTCCACTGAATCCATGGCTCTAGCCAGACTACCTTCTGGTTAGGCCACTGAATCCATGGCTCTAGCCAGACTACCTTCAGGTAAGTCCACTGAATCCATGGCTCTAGCTAGACTACCTTCTGGTTAGGCCACTGAATCCATGGCTCTAGCTAGACTACCTTCAGGTTAGGCCAGTGAATCCATGGCTCTAGCTAGACTACCTTCTGGTTAGGCCACTGAATCCATGGCTCTAGCCAGACTTCCTTCAGGTTAGGCCAGTGAATCCATGGCTCTAGCCGGACTACCTTCAGGTAAGTCCACTGAATCCATGGCTCTAGCCAGACTACCTTCTGGTTAGGCCACTGAATCCGTGGCTCTAGCCTGACTACCTTCAGGTAAGTCCACGGAATCCATGGCTCTAGCCCGACTACTGTCAGGTAAGTCCACTGAATCCACGGCTCTAGCAAGACTACCTTCAGGTAAGGCCATTGAATCCATGGCTCTAGCCAGACTACC
>JARFOD010003769.1:0-11727 GCA_031763545.1 Mopalia muscosa | reverse complement strand
AAAAACCTTGTCCGGGCCAAAACCAACAACTTGCAGCGGGCGTATCTTGCACCCCTTGAGTGGTGCCCTATTTTTTTGTGAGTCTTTATATTATGTCTTGCCTGGTCTTGTGCTAGATGTCTGCCAGTGACGTTGAAGGTGGTTACCTTCACCAATTGTGTTCCTATGCTGCCATATGAGTGAAATAACCTTAAGTAGAGTCTTTAACTGCTATGAAACAAAAAAAAAACTACAAATCATATTATTGCACTAAGGCTGGTTGCTTCAAGTGCTATTCATTTAAATTCACTAGTAGATGAAAACACAACCCTCTGGCTAAGGGCAGTTTGTTTGAAGAGTAGCAAAGCCCTCCTTTTCTTAGCACTAGAGGAAAAGTTACTTTCCAACATTATGGAAACTCATCACATCTTAGTTGTGCTAGTGTCAATTATTGTTGGAATACACAGCCTTCACATATTAAATGAAATACCCTTTAATAAGCACAACATAATACACCAATCAAACAAGCTAACAAGATTAATATCCATCTAGAAACATGTGAGTTTATCTAGAACATGAGTTGATTCCTTGTTTTATTATTCATTGACATCCCTATGCCAGTGTGATTTCATTTATAGAAATATGTTGCCCTGTGCCTGTCTGTGCTGTTATCTTTTCTGGCATAATGTTAAAATCGGTGCTCTAAAATATTGTGAGAAAAAACGTTACATTTGCATTTGTCGCTACTTTTTTAATACATAAATGTGCATGAATGAAAAATAAAGCAATTTTACTTAATACAATATAATACCAACTTCATTGATGGTCAGATTGGCCAAAATCAATAGCAGAATGCAAATTTAGATGAACACTGCAAAAAAAAATTGGAAACTTTGCCCTCCTTAAATAAGTTTGCATAACCATGGGAAGACCCCGTTCAGTCTGTTCTCCCTAACAACACAGATCAGCAATGCCTGTACCATTAACATCTGAGAATGATTGCTTTCATTGATCTATTAGATAAGTAACAAAATCAGACTTTACCCCTTACAAACAAACAAATTTTAGAAAACTGCTATATTTTTTCTCTCTAGGGAATACAACATGCTCCTCGAAAAAGTGGTCGTGTAAAGACTGAGTTAATTGACGTTGATCTAGTCAGAGGTAAGTATCTGTTATGATATTCAGTTGTCATGACTACTAGTTATACTAAACAGGTGGCTTCATTATTATTATTTGCTTCACATTAACACTTGACGGACCTGTAAATGAAAAAATCATGTATATGGTACATGTGTTAATATATTTTATATCGTCATACCAAGAGTCTGTCTAACATTTACATTTCCCTAAATTTGGACTGCTACATAAAGTTGATCTGTACTAAATAACCAATTTAAAGGCAATTAACACCAAGCCGTGTAAGTAAAATCTTTCGGCAGTGGTGTGAATAAACTCTGCTGCTTGCCCTAAGACAGTCAAAATTATGTTGTGCAAGTAATTCTCCAGTTTCATTTGCCCTGAATTTTTATTTTTTTGGATTTTTTTTTTTTGCATTGGTATTTTAACATTTTTGAGCAAGTGGATTTGCAAAACGTTAATTGTCTTTACTAGGTCTACTAAGTCAATTAACTTACTAAGTCTTATTGTTATTCTCCTTCGAGAAATAAAACATGCAAAAAGCAGTCTATTTTTATCTGTTGACATTTACTCATTTTGCAATATTTTTATAAATAATAAATGGCTTTTCACCACTTTCACAAATATGTAATTGTGAGTATTCAAGCTTTCCAAACTACTTGTATATATAGGTATATACAGTGTAGTTTATATTCTTCTCCATAAGAGACTAAATACAAGGGTGTTCTGAAAATCAACGAAGGGGTCCAGCAATACCTTGAATCGTCTAACAGGTGACAGAACCAGGCTAGTTATTTACATCAGACCTGGCTTATTTTCATCTCCCATTTATCTTTCGTTTTACGTCTTGAAGGTGTAAAGCCTGCTGATTACTCCATTAATCTTTAACAATAAACAAAGGAATAAACCCCTTTGAAGTCTTTTGAATGGACTCAAGAAAGACGCCATTCTGACGTATTGACTTCTGCAGAAAAGTCTTTAAATCTTCTGATAAATGTTTTCTTCCTCATAAGAGACAATAGTATTTTTTACTCCAGCAATAGACTGATTGTATTTTGATGTTTTCTTAATGCTTTAGGGGATATGCTGACCTACATGTAAAAGAACATGCTCTTCTAAATTTTATAATTGATTTAAGTTCAGTTATGAGCAAGGGTTTTGCCAGAAATCAAAAGTATGGTGTCCAAAATTGTCATTTTGCTTTATTTTTTATAACTTTTTAAGTAACTGGGTGTCCAACTTTAACGGTTTCCCTATCTCCTGGACACCCAGTTACTTAAAAGGTGAAGTGCCCCGTGAGGGAGCAGGTGGGCCATGGCCCTGCCGAATACTCCCTCAGCTTCTTTGGTCGATCGTAAGAGGCGAGAAAAGAGGTTGCTTTCTATTGCCCTGGTGTTTTCAGAGCTAAAGGGTAATGGGAAGCAGATTTGTTTGTGATGTTCTGTCTTTTTGTCCGTAGTCATATAAGTGAAATACCCTTGAGTATTTTAGACACCAAACAAACAAATAAAACAAATAAAAGGTGAAGTAAAATGACACTTTTGGACACTATACTTTTGACTTCTGGCTAGCCCCTAATCACATTAGTGAAATAATCTTAACTAGGATGTTAAAACCCACTTAAACCAACAAACAAATTTATTTATGCAATGCCTTTTGCACTGTATTTGTTTTGTAAATGTTGGCTGCTAGTAAAAGGAGAGTGGTTTTCTTTACCTATTTTGTTAGCACACCATCGCATACATGTAAGTGAAATGACCTTAGCACACCATCACATACATGTAAGTAAAATGACCTTAGCACACCATCGCATACACGTAAGGAAAATGACCTTAGCACACCATCGCATACATGTAAGTAAAATGACCTTAGCACACCTTCGCATACATGTAAGTTAAATGACCTTAGCACACCTTCGCATACGTGTAAGTAAAATGACCTTAGCACACCTGTAGGTAAAATGACCTAAAGTATGGCCTGAAGCCCAGGTCAAGCCAGTAAACAAACTATATGATCATTGTTTGTCCTCATTAGAGTATTTACCTGAATATTGGAAAGAGACCTGATGTCTGGCGTGGTACGAGCAACCTGATTAATTAAAACTGCTGACACTGTGAATCAAGTCTGAGCCGTTTTCATTGATGACTGGAATTAAGAAATCTGAAACCGGTTTTCGGTGTTGAAGTCAAGTTTCGGTGTATAAACCTTGTGAGCACAATACACACATGAATGGAGAAAGGCAAACTGACATACATTAATTATGTCGTATTTTAATTCCTTCAGGGCTTTCAATGTTGTCAGCGACACTGTCAGTAATGGTCTGTGACTGAACTAAGACAGCTTAACCCTTACATATGTCTACACCTGGCCATCAAGGCCAGGTTACTCAAAAGTTAATGTGTTATTTAAAATACCCCCTACGTTACAATTTATTTCTGTTATGTCAATTTACTGGCTGTAAAGGTAAAAGAGCTTTGAACAACCGACCGTTGACCTTGATAAACTCTTATATATCATATTCACTTGTTTGATATTTTAATTCAAATGTTGTAATATTTTTGCTGCCATTCTCTTTGATTGAAAAGTCTGAGACATTAAGAACCAATATTGCACTATATGTTTTTTTGTCAGCATTAATTTCGTTTGCAATAAGTTTCAAAGTTAATTTTAGCTCTGGTAAGACCTTAACTGACACGATAGTAACCGTTCACAGGATCGAGTCTGCCTGTCAATGAATATTTTTAAAATGATAGCCAGCTTAAGTAAACAATTTTAGAGGACCAATTTTAAGGTTATGCCGGAAAAGATTACAGCTCAGGCCTGCAGACATATTCACTTGTAAAAAAAATGCTGTTATTGTTTTTATTATCTGTTATCACTCAACAAAAAAAAACTTTGAAAAACAATACATACAGCCATCTTTGTATAAAATCTGGTGTTTTGATGAGACTATCAGTTACTTTCTACAGCCCAATTAAGACTTTCCACACCTAACCATTTAAACTGTATCATATTCACTCAAAAAAGAATTTAGGAACATCGGCTATATTTGAATAAAATGTAAAGTTTTAGTGAGACTATCAATAATTACATGTATTATCAATAAAAATACGGTTAAACATTTGAAGATTTCAGCACCTGGTCATCAGACCTTTATAACTGTTTTGTATCGTATTCACTTCAAAATCCTATGTTTTGTTGAGACAATCATTAATTGTGTACGATCAGATTAACGTTTTTTAATCTCTTCCCACCTTGCCATCAGGGACCAGTTGCTTGAGGCCTTAACAAAAGTAATCCTCTATTAGATGACGTCACACCTTGCTGAAGATCAATCTTTAATCCATGATTACTAATTTAATCTGGTATAAAGGACTAATAGTCTTTCAAGCAATTAGACCCAGAGTTTTTAAACTGATTGCCTTAAAAAATCCAGCAGTCATGGCTTCAAGGTTACGGCTTGTCTGCTGACTTATTTTACTTTTATGTACCGTACCGGGTTTGAGTCCGTTTGTCGCACTATGTGGGTCTAGTAAATGTGGGTGTAGTTTTTACAAGGTTTCTATGCTAAACATTGTTTAAGCAATAATCTAGTTATTGAGCAGAATCCAGGGGTGGAAATTCAGCCGGCCCACCTGGTAAATTTTGAGTTGGGCCTGTTAATTTCCAGGCCCGACTGTCCAGTAGATTTTATTACCATATATGTCCGGCTAGCTCAGAATGGACCACACCAAATTGAAAAATCGTCAAACTGTGAGATGTTGATTGGCCTTAAGATTTGGAACCTGCAGGCCTGTAAAATTGCTACTGGGCCTGCAACTCTTGAAATCTGCAAACCCGCCTGGCCTGATCACAAAATAGTGAAATTCCACCCCTGAGGATCTGCCTAACTTTAACGTGCCAGACAACTTTTATAAGATATGTGGTGTTCACTGATATTGGCCTCATAGATTTCATCTCTTATGTTTTCAGGTTCGACATTCTCGAAAGCGAAGCCTCAAGTACCATGGACAGCAATTACCCAGCGAGCAATTCTCCGGGTTATCTTTTTCCCTCTTTATTACAAATGGTAAATATTTTTAAAAGAGCACTTACATCAACATTTTAAATTGGTAATCTTTTCCCTGCTTTATTACAAATAGTAGTAAACGTTATTAAAAGAATCCATATATTAAAAATGTTAAATCGATGTTTCTTGCCGTTTTCCTATAAAAGAAATATTATAAAGAAAACCCATATGCTAATATTAACCATTTTTAATTAGTATTATGTTAATATGACACTTGTATTGATATTTTAAAATCAATAAGCTTTTTTCTCACATTATTAAAAATGGTATAAATTATCAAGGGAACCTATATATTTATAACAAACATTTTAAATCCTTCTTCTTTTCCCACTTTATAACAAATGGTAAATATTATTAAAAAGAGGGCATTATATCAAAAATTTGGAAATAATTCATCAAAATATTTTTCGTTTAAGAACTTTATTTCAAACTCTACTGTTACACACTGTTAAGCACAAAAAGTGTGTCTCGTGGCCATTTCTAAAACAACATGATTTTTGTTTGATCTCATATTGTAGGTGGGTACAGCAAACATCCTGGAAGTTTTGGTGTTTTCTCCTGTGCCTGTACAGTTTACAAGTGGCAGCCGCCGTTGTCTACATGCTCAATATGGGAGACTATTTAACACAGGAGGTAAGAGCAGTTATCTCCCTTTATTGGTACTCTTCTGTTCCATATGCTTCAATTTTAATTTAAGCTAATATAAGTTTTGATTATAAGAAAAGATGTTAAAATTGCCAATATATGGTTTCTATACTTCTTTAATTATTAACTATATTCAATTTTTTTAGATCTGTGTTTTTTCTGTGATTTCAGAATGTGACATTGACCGAGGTGCTTGTACCATTCGTTCTAATGGTGATTTTAGCGTTGGTTCATTCGCAGACCGTGTTGACTCACTGGTCTCATAAACCATTAATGAGGGACAATAAATCTAAAAGGTATGTGATAACAGAAAAATAGCAAAGTTCATTGGTTACAAAGACCATTGATATGGGGGCGCTATGTCTTAAAGGTATATCATAACTGAAAAACACTCAAATTCATTGGTTACACAAACCATTAGTGAGGAGCAATAAGTCTGGAAGGTATATCATAACAGATAACTATTTCATGAAAAAGTATGTTATCAAAAATGTCAAATACGTGTACATTTGATTAACTGCATATCTAATTTTCAAATGCTTTGATCATTTTATTATTTATTGTCTAAATCGCTTCAATTATTTTTCTATTTATTTATTGTCTTCATATTTTAATATCAAAATAATATGATTAAGAAACTTATTGACAGTACTCATTGATGGCTATAGGGAAGGGCAACTTTTTTATTTGATTATTATTTTTCCCTCATTAGATAAAATTATTATTATTATTCTAATTATAACCCTTCTCCTGTGTTTTGACAGGGATGGATCCAGAGCGCGGCACCATAAAAACAGCACCCACAGTCCAAGATCAGCTGATCAAGAAAATGTCTCTGAAAAAGCAAACTCTGGTCAGTCTGATGAAAAATCCTCACGATCAGAAAAAACCAAGCCTTCTCGAAAACAGCACCACTGCTCGAGCGCAACACGGCGATCAACATGTCCGACGAAATCTAGGAACAAAGTCAGCAGCTCTGGAAGTCGATCGCCCACATGGGAAAAAGAGATGACGACAAGAGATGATGCATCTCCAGCACATTCCCCAGATGAAACAAATGACAGGGATACAGTTATCTCCCCTGTTTCATCAAAATACAGCTCTACTCCAACATCTGAGGGAACTCTTATTGAGGATATAACATTCAGCTCATCTAATGGAAACTTACCAAATAGCGCTGCTCAAAAGTTAGCCTGCCTTTGTGCCTCAGGAAGCTGTAGTTGTCAGCAAAATGGTGACAAATCTCCTAGAAATGCTGAAAATTTTGTAGATATTTCTCAGGATGATTGGGAAGTGCATTACAAATCGGGTTTACCCGTTTTGCCGGGAAATAAAAAAAACGTCAATGAAAAATGTCTCAAAACAAATGGAACATCTGGGGAAGAAAGTTCAGAAAGCTTTGGAAAATTTGAAATGCTACCGTCCGTAACCAAAGAATTTTGTGAAGGAAATGGTCCAATATCTCCTGGTTTTGACAGAGATTCTGTCTTACCTCGGGAAGATTCTATGTTTGATTTGGAGTGTCACGATGCCGAAGATACTCCTAGAGATTGTTTGAATGTTAGTTTCAGCAAGGACGAAGAGGAGACTACAAGTTATGACGATGAACAAAGCTGCTCGACAACCAGCAATGAAAGAGAAATACGGAGAAAACGATTTAATGTTCGATATCAGAAAAAATTACCCCTAGATTGTTTTAATCAGCAATCTTGTAGAGGTTGCTGTGTGGAAGAAATGATGAATTCTAGTCCAAATGGTTATGAAAATAAAGAGCCTTGTATCCATATTCAGAACAGCTCTACGCTAGGGGAGATAACTCAAACATGTTCATTAAAAGACAATAGATGCGATAACATTGAAGATAATGGTGATGATGACTACTTCAAGCTCCGTCGCACTTACTCCGGGGGTCCCAGCAGCCTTCGGCGGCGAAAAAGCGGTGGGGGTGCTGAAGTGTCTTATGAAGCGGGGTGCTTTATGCAGCGTACAAGACGAGTGCCGACATCGCTGGGTGTTAGGATGCAGGATCTCAAAGAAAGCACAGGTTTAAGTTCATCTGATGGAGAAACAAGTCCCACATCCCCTTTGTTCTCAAAGGTAAGTTCACATCTTTATTTTCAATGTACGGTCTGGAAAGGTCGGGACAATATCATTCTGAACACATTTATCTTATTTCGAGAACTTTCATGTGTAAAGGGTTTCGCTTCTGTGAGGACCTGCATCCGTGGCTTAGTGGTAGTGTGCACGCTTACTAAACTGAACCTGCTTCAATGTGCCATTCACCGGATAGAGTCCACCTGTCGAGCTTCAGGTATAAGGGCGAGTGACATGTTGTGGCTCCAGCAATCGTGGGGGTTGTTTTTACGAGGTTTCTTCTCGGTTTTTCCACCGTAATAAGGCTGTGTACAGCGTGAAGTAGATAATCCGTCGTCATATAAGTGAAATATCAATTATTATAACGTTACACACCAATCAAACAAACAAACAAATTAATCTGGTATGCGGTCATATGATTAAAATAACCTTAACAACGATGTGAGGTTAACATATCAGTTAAACCTTAATGTAGCTAACAAGCAATCAGGAAAGGTGGACATTATGAAACCAATTAATTCTTAGCGCAACCATTGAAACGCAATCAAAGAAAGAAGTATGACCTGCATATCCACACATACAATAGTGGTTGGTTAGAGCTTGCTGTCCAATGTTCCATCAGTCTAAGGGCCCCCAAGCGTGGCTCAGTGGTTGCCAGTGCGCTTCCTGAACTGAACATGTTCCGATTTACCGTTCATGGGTTCGAGTCCGCCTTTCGACCATCAGGTATATTGCAAGGGCTGTTTTATGAGGTTTCCTCCCGGTATTCACCGTAATAATGCTGGATAATTGGTCATCATATAAGTGAAATACCCTTAAGTACGACGTTAAACACCAATCAAACAAACAAACAATCCATCAGTCTAAGGGTACATGTAGTAACTTTCAAACTGTCTGTCTTTGCACACAAATGTTAGAACATTAGTTTTCCCTGGTGTTAAACACTTTACAGTTTACGGCTGTCCTATTGTTACTTATTACTTCTGGAGTATGTGGCCATCATACAGGTACAGTGTACAAGTAAAGTTACATTTAGGACAGTGTTAAAAAACAATCAATCCTGTGCAGTGGTGCTCTATCAGCTTAGTGGCCAAATCTTATTATTATTCAAACCTATTAGGAATGATATGTGGTCTGAAATTTTAGGCGGGCTGTTGGAGGGAGCTTCACGTTGCCCTGGTGCTCTCAGAGCTAAAGCGGAACAGGAAGCCATCTGTTTGTGGTGTCTGTATTGCTTCCTGTTGTTGTTGTCCTGTATTTGTACCGTCCTGTCTTTGTTTGTTGCCAGTGATGTCGAGGGTGGTTTCCTTCACCCATTTGGCTTGCACGTCGTCATATAAGTGAAATGCCCTTGAGTACAACGGTAAACCCCAAACAAACAAACAAACAAACAGACTGAAATTTTAGAAGGTTTACGATATTTCAAAATAGTTACATGTAGAAGGTGAAAAAAGCATTTATTTTTACTCTGATAACGCAACGACACTCCTTGCCCAAATTTAAGTGAGTTAAAAGATTACACTTTACCCACAATTTTAGGGAGTTATTGCCCTCCACTTAACATGTGAGAGAGTTGTATGAGTGCCAAATGCTCGACATTTAATGGATCACTTTGACACCAGTAGCTACATTCTATTCTTACATCAACATTGTCTTCATGCTAGAATTCTGAGAGAAGGGAATTGTAGGTAATACAATGTAAGCTCTATTGTCTGTTTTATCACGGGTACTTCAGTCATGTATTAGTCTTCATCCAGAAATCCATCCACCAGTCTCTTGGGCTGGCTGTGTCAATTTTTGGCTGGCGTAAATGTTCAATTTTATTATGGAGAAAATATGGAAATTGACAACTTGGACGGGTAACAATTCTAGACATTTTTCTTAGTAAACTAGTGTTAATCTGAGTTAAAGCATACATGTAGGACTGCACACTTCAAATCAGAAGGCCTGCAAACAGGTACTCCAAGGTCATTTATGTCTTTGAACAAACAATCAAAGAATACATTTACAAAATACTTGTTGTCTTGATCCAATTATATCATGCTTAAGATTCGAACATGCTACTTATTGTTTAACTAAGGTATGAAAATGATTTTTATAAGTCGTAAAACTACTATAAAGCCGCTTCTTAGTAATACAATTTTTAATAACAATTATTATTTGTTTTTTTACCCAGGGTGCGCTAAGTTCAGAGGAATGGGAGTTTCGGATTCAGTCCGATGTGGCAACTTCAACGTCCTCCGCCAGTAGCTGTGCGTCAGATCGAGAGATGTCGGGGGAAGAGGCCGAGGTAGTTGATGGTGACACCATGGTGACGGGAGGCTACGGGATTGGTGCTTCCTCTAGCAGTGCCATGCATGTCATTAATATACTTCAGCCTGTATGTATATCTTACTGAAGGTGGTGGGGTCTCTCCCTTTCGGAAATTGAAAACATTTGTTTTAAACATCTCATTATTTAAAAAAAAAAAAATATGCCCAAAATATAATCCATAAGCCTTCAAGGTTATTAGGTTTCATTTCATGCAGCCGTATTGTTCATACATGTTCATTAAGATACAAAAATTACTGATTGACCATTGTTGCTCTGAAGAGATGATGTAATTATGCAAGGGGACATCACTCGGCTGTCTTAGCTTCTTAACTAAAAAGCTCCTACTTTTTAAGTCTGGCAACTCAGCGCAGTTATTATTCCTTGATAAGAATATGTCCAATAAAAATACCTAATTTGGGACAAACTCGCCTCACTATATAATTTTGGCTTTAAAATCAACTAAGGATGCTAGATGAAAATATAGAAAGGACATTCATTATTTCCTTCTCTGGGTGGCTGGTTATTTACAGCTATTTATTATCAGCTTTAACCAGGTAACATCTGCATGGCTTAATATTCTCTGTCTCTTTTCTTTTTTTGTAATATAATCATTTTTTGAGATATTTTATCACCTAGTGTTAAAGCTGTGTGCAAAATATATTTAATGCTTAGCATTGTAAGCAATGGGGACTTTTGGAAAAACCCGGGGCTAGGTTGGGTCGAAACACAATCAAATTCACTGGTTTTGGTTACAAATTATTGACCGTTTTTTTAAAAAGTAAAAGTGTTCTTATTGAACCATTTTATCAATGTTTTGTTGTATGTGAGCGAGTCACATGTTGTTGCTCCTGCAATCACGGGGTCTTTTTTTACAAGGTTTCCTCTCGGTTTTCCACTCGTTAATTAAGTAAAGAACAGTGTGAATTGGACAATCCGTCGTTACAGAAGTGAAATGTGTTGAGTACAACTTTAAACCCTATGAATAAGATTATCTTAGTCAGGCGTAAAACAAGTCAGACAATCTATGTTTTATTGTTTTTTATTTTTAATTTTTAGCCCAGCACAGCATCCCTGTCTCATCCCCACAACACACCACAGCCTGACAAAGGTGAGTTAAAATGTATTCTCACTTCAGGTGAGGATTGTTTGATAGACCTGTCTGTTATTCCTCTGGCTAAGGGCAGTTTGTTTTAAGAGTAGCAATGCAGAGTTTACTTAGCATTGACGGAAAGTTAACTGTCCAGGATTATGAAAACGCTTCACATGATCTTGGTGGTGCTATTGTCAATTATTGTTGGAATACACTGCTGTCTTATGTGAAACAGAGTGTGACATAAAATACCTAGTGTCAGTGTGACATAAAACACCCTTTGTCAGTATGACATAAACACCATGTGTCAGTATGACATTAAACACCCTGTGTCAGTATGACATAAAACACCCTGTGTCAGTATGACATAAAACACCCTGTGTCAGTATGACATAAA
>JARFOD010003748.1:0-11727 GCA_031763545.1 Mopalia muscosa | reverse complement strand
ATCATTGACGGCTATTCTAATTCGATTGCAAGTGCAATACAGATGGTTGTCTTTGAAAATATACAGTAAAAATAATATGTTTAGGTTGAAAAACAGTATAAATTTTTTCGACTCGAGTCCATCCTGATTATCGTTTTTTTTGCATGAAGGGGACATAACTCTGACCTGAATGTCAATATATAGTGACATAAACACAGTCCAACAGTTGCAGAAATCTGCCTCATACTACCAGAAGATTCAATACTATGGATGAACAATTATTGAATGAGGAGCACATTTGATTAAACTCTTTAAAACCTTGTTTGAGGTCTGGGATGACATAGTCGGTAGCGTTCTCGAAAGCTTTAAAGATAAAATCATCGAAGAAGCAAGCGATGAAATTGACAAAGCTGCCATGTAAATAGCCTACGAAACCATCTTACCCGACATTTCGTTAGTAGATCCTAGACGAATATCTCCGTCTGAACACGCGTTGGCTCGATGTGAAACCGGATCATATGCCCCCAGAAGTCATGAAAACAAAACGTTGTTTGGAAGACATGTTCGAGATCCCATCGATGTACGGATGAGAAAGGACAAAGTGTTACCTTCAGAATACCCCATGTAGATCACCGCCAATGAAGACCAGTAAACCTCAGCGACTAGGACAATACCGTGTGATTCACTAGGATCAACGGATACAAAGCAGCCATTTGTCTTTGTCCATGTTATATCACCAATAAAATTACAATCAAATGTGGTAAGAATTGTTCTCGTGTTCTTCATCATAGCCCACTAAACGCTCATCGAGCCCGTGGTAACACCCGTCATGACCCTGCCTCGTAACGGTGCCGTGACGCCGCACGCCACAGAACACCGTCGGGACACCGCACTACGCCGTCGTGATGCCGCAGTCACGCAGCACAACGTTGCAGTTCGCCATCCTGGCGCAACAATGACGTCGCACAATGCCGCAGTATGCCGCATGTGTCATCGACGCCGCAGTACGTCCCACGACGCCGCAAACTCCGTCGTGACGCCGCAGTGACGCAACACAACGTTGCAGTTCGCCGCCGTGGCGCACAGTGATGACTCCATAGCCCACGAATCTCGTCGCATCCTGTCAAATCTCGGGGAATCAACCTTGCGAAGCATCTCGGGAAGACACCAACATCACCCTATGCTGTGACGGTGTGTCTGCCATGATGATGATGTGTAACTTAGAACAGTCAATCCTCCTGTGGTTGTTATGACCCCACAACACCCATGTCAAATCTCGTCACATCTCGCAAACTCCCACAAGTCCGCCGCGTACAAAGCATTTTGGGAAGACACCGATACCTCCCCATTACAACTCAAGGATCAGCACGTCCCTATGTAGTCGGTCATCCCATCCGCTTCCCACCACATGATAAGTAACCACCCTTCCTTATGATAAAATATCAAATGCTAGCCCAAATGCCCTAGATTTCCCACAAAGCATCACTGGAAGACACCCAAGTTGTTCACATGCCCGGATGTCCACAGCGTGTCCACAGCGTCTAATTTCATTTTTCCCTGGCCTGTCCCGTAACAATCATTAACACAGCCCTTACTATTGCCCCTCCTTAGTACTGAATAACGTATATTTCTTCTTTGAATGTAATAAAATATTACAACATAAATAGTACTTAATAATGAAGAACTCTTCCTCATTATGTAATAGCAAATGATAACCGAGTTGCCCTCTCAATACTACTTGTTGGTTGGTTGGTTGATCTATTGATTGATTTTTAAGCCGTGCTTTCACATATTTGACGGCGGTATATGAGTGAGTCACATCTTGTGGCTCCGGCAATCGCGCGGGTAGTTTGTACGAGGTTTCTTATCGGTTGTCCACCATGTTTAAGCAGGGAACACACACACCATTGTACCTTTGCATACACCCCAATCAAACAAACAATACAAAGTTCATATTGCTTTGTAAAGTAACGGACAAATTCTACACCGGCTCCGATAAATGTTTTCCAGAAAAATAAACGTAAAATGGATTTGTCCCTTTCTAGACTTAATGAGATAGAACAGGCTCTGAAAAAAAAAACAGGCGAGATCACACTGGGGTCGAGTTCAAACGACATTCCACAAAATCGTTATTGTAGATATAGTTGCTATTATACTCAAATATTATAGAAGCATGACGTCGCTTTCTCGTCTCATTCCTTGTCTTGATTTTAGGAAATCTGAGAGAGTTGCATTATTTGCCGTATTGCAAGTCAACGCTTTCCTGTAAATGTATAGAACTAGTTATGTCTTAAACCATCTTGGAACCACAAAGTATCCTTCAGCCCTTCGATGTAAACTGCAATGGCGATGGTTTAACCAAGTCCATACCTATATAAACGCATCAGTATTATCAGAAGATAGACTTCTGGTATTATATAGTCGTTATGCCAGAAACGCCTATAGGGCGTAGAAGTTCAGCTCTAGTAAAGGGATGGACAATATAATTAACAACTGTATAGGATTAGTTTTATGAGTCGGCATTTGTGTGCATTTTAATATGTGAGACACTTTAATACGAAATACGATAGCAAAATATATTTGAAAAGCTGTTACCTTCAAACATATTTTTCAACGCCGCCATGAACAACCGAAGATCTCTTCACACAAAAGGCGCGAAATATATTGCAGCTTTGATGTGATGGACGGGGTCAATGAGCCAATGGCTGTCGATACGGTGAATTAGAATTGTAAAACTAATCGCAAAAATATCAAATAAGCATTATTTGATTGCAAATTTCACGCTCTATTCAATGCTTAACCCCGTTTCTCAAGTTAACCATCACTTTATTGACCACACACTTTGTTTGTTTCCATATTTTTCAATAAAAATGACGCCCGGTTCATAATAGTATGGCGAGCATTATAACATCCAGTTTTACTTTTGCACTTGTGATTTATGGCCTTCTTCGGAACAACAGCTACGATAATATACATACAAGTTTCAATATGATCATCTGATGCTGAAATCGTATTTTGGTCGAGCTTGTCCTTGCATATCAATTAAGATAGTTGATCTTATTAGTGTCATGTCCGATTTGAGACTTGTTAGGAAAGCGACACATCTATCGGCCTCAGATGTGAGCCTTGACTGCAGGCAGCAAGATGCAGCGACAGGCAGATGTGCTTTTTGAGTAAAAAAAACATAAGCAAATATCAGATTTTGTTAGAACACGATGTATAGGCCACTCTTCAGGTACGTGGTTATGGGAAAGCACTCGAGAAAAGGAAGTGTGTTCGCTCTACTTGACGAAGAAATTCTGTATTTTCTTTATTGTTAATGTATGTTTGTTGTTTGGAGAGGACGGATATGTTAATTGTTTTATAATTTGATTTACATATCAAACGACGTATAGCGTTACAAGTAGTAATGCTCATTCGAGATTTAATTGTCATTTGGAAAATAACATAGCAGCTGCTTAGTTATCTTGTGTATGCGTTTCTGTTGAATTGTAAGTACTAGCTTATGTTAAAATCTTTTCGTTGCATATTTAATTTGGATATCGTATTGCCTAATGCCATATACATGTTTATTTCGAGCTGTGTTTTCAGTGCTGTCTTGCCATATATATTTTCAATCATTCTAATGTTAACAAGGTAGCAATAATGTAGTAGTTTTGATTAGTGTAAATTGTAATCGTTTTGACCTAGTTATAACCTGTCAATCACTTTGTTTACTTACTGAATTTGCTAGAAGCTATAGTGAGCCACTATTCACCGGTCAGTCACTGTTTATTTACCTTCATTGTTCTTATAGGTTCTCTCACCCGGAACTTATTAATTTGAACTCTTTTTTTATTGGGTAAAGTTTGAGTTTTCCTTGTTATGTTATTCTAAAATTATATCCGGAAACTTCTGCATCTATATAAGTGAGATTGATTGTATGATTTGTTATCAGTCACAAGCCAGTCACTACTCTAAAGAGTCTAAAGAGTGATGATATGTCAGCCAATCCAAAGAGGTAAGTAAACTGATCAAATGGCTATATATTGTAATGTATTAGGACAGTTTTAATATTATATTTGATTGATTTCTGACCCTTTCCTGGATATTTCAGTGAGATGGTGTGGATACAATCGGAACAATTCTTTTTCTTATGCCTTAGATATGTATGTCTAATGATATATTACTGTAGACTTCGAAGAAGTTGCAGATTGTCATGACAGACCGGTTTATGAAGTCAACGCACTTGGACAACTATAAGGCAGGTATATATATACGCTGATCCATTGTATGCTCTAATTATGTAAGTTACTTTATATATGCCTTTTATTTTCATTGTCAATGAAAACAATACTTTATATCACTGCTATTGTTGTTGTTATTTTACAATAAATATTGAAATAAATTGTAAATTTTTCTGTTTGGTTTTGACCGTATAGAAATTTGGAGCTTGTCCGGGAATTGAACGGACATTTTATAACAAACCATACTTCTGAATTTTCTAGTGAATATCATCTATTTTATTTACAATGGCAGATTTTAGAGCAGAAGGGTTTATAAAAGCGCCAGATCAGGATGTTTTTGATGCTTAAAGAAAAGAGGGTTTGTTTTCATCAGGACAGTATTTAAAACTGACTATAAAGCGGCCCTGAAGGAAGAGCGAGATGCAGCACATAGTTGTTAAGCATTTAGTAGCATGTGTTGAGTTTAACGAGTATATTCTGTTAGTCAGATGGAGCTTAGAAAGATAGAAAAGCAAGAAAAGTTGGAGCTACAGAAATTACAAAAGAGAAAAGGAAAATGGAGAATTGAGGAAATTATCAATTGAGTGAGAAGGGAAGAAAAGTGAAAGCAAATTGAATTGAGGAAATTAGAATTTGAGAGAAAAAGAGTGAAAGAAGAGAAAGAAAATCTGGAAAGGATTGAAGAGAAGATGATAATGTTACGTATTTTAAATACGAGTGCTTCCACATCTCAGTTTGATGATACTAAATACATTAAATTAGTTCCAATCTTAAAAAAAAAAAAACATGTAGATAAATATTTTCTTCACTTTGAGAAAAAAGCTGTAAAATTGGGATGGTCTAAAGAATTTTGGACTACGCTATCACAGAGTGTGTTACTTGCAAAATCTATATTTACACTGAGTTATCAGTATATAGCAGGTTGGTAATTATGACTTCGTTCAAGATATAATTTTTAAAGGTTATGAGTTAGTTCCCTCGGCTTATCGTCAGAGGTTCTGCAATTGGGAAAAGGGTAGAGATTAGACTTCTGAGAGTTTGCTAGAGTGAAAGAGCAATTATTCGATCCATAGAGTTGGTCACACAAGGTAGATAAAGACCATGATAAATAACGTCAGTTAGTTTTGATTGAAGAGTTAAAGTGGTGTATTCATAGTGATGTTAAAACTTTTATTTATGAACAGAAAGCTGATACACTAGATAATGCGGCTAGGTTAGCTTATAATTCCTTTTGTAACCATCAAGTACCATCTTCAGTTCTTTAAGTGGCATTTAGAAGTTGGATAGTTAATAACATGTAGGAATTCCTTATGGATAAAACCAAGAAGTTGTTATCCATAAGGAATTCCTACTTGTTATTATTATTAAGTACCATCTAGCTTTTTAACGCAGACTGGAAACTTTGGGATAAACCCACACCATTACTTTCTTATCAGGAAGTAACGAAGGTCCCCTCTCTTTACAATAAGACAAAGGTGAATACAAATTTGAAAATGGGTTATTGAGGTCAACATAAAATGTGTTTGTTTGTTTGATTTGGTTGACAGGTATCTTTAACAAGACAATTGGATTGATGTACAGCTGAATGACATCAAGGCATAGTCCCGGTGTATTTATACAGTTGTCTTGTTACGGCCGCCCAATTTACGCTGTTTTAGCAAATATCACTACATGTATACATTCAAAATGACACTAGTTTTATAACCAAGCGGGCTGTACCTAAGGCATGGAGGTAAGCCCGCTTTCGGCTTTAATCAAATGCAGACGATTATTCATTGACACACAAAGTTTCATACAACAAACCAAGCCAAATCTTTTACATTTAGAAATAACCAACAGTCCTTTGACAATTCTAGAGCAATGAATGGAATGGAATGGAAATTAGTGTTGATGGCGTATACAGTTCTAAGTCATTAGAATTAAGCGAGCCGTTACTTTACATTATTTATGTCAGTAGATCAGTTTATGTTAAATAAGTATTGACTTAGCGTTTTAAGTGATTTTTCGCGTGTTTATAATATGCGCAGCTACTGCTTTAAGGACTCTACCGCTAGCCAAGAGTACAAAATGCGACTCTTATCTTTTCGTGTCATGGCTTTTACGGATATTTCCGACAGATGATTATATTGACATCATGTATATTTAGAAAGTGGAGGACTTCAACATTCTAAATATAATGTCATATTATGATTCATTTTATTTAATACTAGCACTAATGAAGAAAAACGTCTAATAGTTTTTTTAAATGGACCCATGTTTGTAACTCTTATTTTTCTCAGATGGTTGGAGATTCTATTTCCAATCTTGCATGTCTTTGTATACAAGTATTTTAAGTAAAATACCGTCATAGGGTTTTCTAAATTCAAGTAAGTTTTTGAACAATTGATAATAGTATATGTAAAAATAAAAATTTGCTAAATATCTTCAAAACGAAAATCAATATAAAAAAAATACATGACGGTATTTTAGATAATGGGTTCAAGATTGTGTGTGCCAAATTTCAAAGACTAAGTGCAAATAGTTTACGAGAAATAAACGATTTTTAATGATAGACATCGAGGAAAACGACAGCTAAGAAAACAGCCTAAACGTGTGTAAATGATTTAACTCCGATTTGGTTTAAGATTACTCCCAATAAATTTAATTAACAACATGTTTTTTTTTAATTAAATGAAAAGGCAAATAGAGTTTTATCTATTGCATTAATTTTTTTAATACATAATTTTAAAAAAATGTATTTCAATGGCAGTCAGTTTACCTCTGAAATGCAAGTATCTACTGTTCAGTTCAAATACACATCCACACAGTCATGCAATTGATCTGTTGGACTTTCGCTAATTGGTTTGTGGTAATAGTCAGCAAATAGTCCGTGGAGGTGAGTTAATCACGTTAATCATCTTCTGCAATTCGATACACTTAATCCTTGAGGCACGCATTTTACAATTTAAATCCAAAAACAATAAATTCTTAAAATCTTAATTTTTTTGTCAAAGTTTTTGCATTATCAAGATTATGAAAAGAAGATTTCAGAAAATGAAAAATAAAAAAAGTAAAAATTGTACCCCTGACTACCGCTAGAGTCTTTAAACACTTTGTCGCAACTTTTATTCAGGGTTTGAGATGCTGTCTATATTAGGCCTCGGTATGCCAACACACAATAAGCCATTAAAAAAACATCACGAAACACAGTTTTACGGGAGCACTTTTAGAGAAAATGTTCAATTGTGTCAGGGACTAAAC
Source organism: Mopalia muscosa (assembly GCA_031763545.1). Lineage (NCBI taxonomy): Eukaryota > Metazoa > Mollusca > Polyplacophora > Chitonida > Mopaliidae > Mopalia > Mopalia muscosa. The sequence continues at coordinate 4,282 of JARFOD010003748.1, read as the reverse complement.
ACCGGTAACAATTACCGTCAGAGTGTTTATTTATTCTGTGTAGATAAGAATTTATCGAAAAGTGACCGGAAAACAGATGAACCTATTTCAGAGTAGCCTAGTTGATGAAAACTTTGTGCAAACCACTGAGGGTTGGAAACGATAGAAAGCTCGACCAGTACAGAATCACCCATCTATCCTGCCATACAGAAAAAAAAAATAGCATTTGACCAGAGAAAATGATTCAGCTATACAGACAAACCTATTTCACAGTTAATTCGAGGTAAAGTCACAGATTGTTTAGCTAATTGGTCAGCCCACTCATTTCCCGGTAGAGTACGACGTTTAACACCAATCAAACAAACAAACAAACATTTCCCGCCAAAATGTTCATTAAAGGACAGTGAGGTAATTGTATATAGTATTTCACATATAACTGAACATTTACCCGTAGATAAAGTGGATGCCAGTAAGTCAAAACTCGTAGTAGAGGAAACAAAAGTGAAGGCATAGGAATAATTTCGGGGAATGCCCAGTTAGGCCGCTTGGGTGTTAGAAGATGAATAGTGAATAACTCGCTAAATCAACAACAGGAAGCCGATCTGTTTGAGGTGTCTGTATTGCGTTCGGTCATTGTCCCGTCTTTCATTTTTTATTTTTGTTGCCAGTGGTGTTGAAGGTGGTCTCCTTCACCTATCGGGCTGGCACATCGTTAAGTAAGTGAAATACTCTTGAGTACGACGTTAAATCCCAATCAAACAAACTAAATCAACAAAAGGCATTGTGTAACGTAAAGTTTTGAACACCTCTACCCTAAATAACAAAGGATACACAATAAACAAGGCGTGAATATTTTTGATAAATATCAGACTTATTAACCTGTTGACTAGCACTAGCAGCAGAATTTGGTATTTATGCTCAAATACAGAAACGGATTATAAAACATTAAATAGATAGTAGAAAAGGAATTTCTATTCAATGTCTGAATTCGTCAACGCCATACCCGTGCTTGTAGATCACACTTTCCTCGATAATCTTCAAGATGGTAACCGTTCTCTTGAATATACCAAGCATAACAAACATAATCAGCATTACATACATAATGTATATAAATCTCTATTGTGGCCTAAAATTGCTTAATAATTATTTTTGAATTAAATTGATTTATAAACAAATAATATTTGGATGTAAAATATATATAGCGTACTGTTACCATGCAGTATATTTTAATACCCGAGTTAAATCATGGTCACAAAGATTCGATCCAATTGTCTTTGGCTGGATATCAATACTTGCAATATTACAATCAGATTAACTTTCACATTCATCACAATTCCACAGAAGTTATTTTACTTTCAGGGTCAATCCTAGTAACGCAAAAACTAGAACTTTTCGGTACATTGCTTTAATTGATATATATTTATCATCTGAGCTTTTGCTTAGTTTCACTTATCATTACTGTGTATAGATACGAATAACAGATATATGACAAAAGCATATAAGGTCTGTACCGTGACTTTTACCACATTGCCTGAAAGGAAATTGTTTGAAAAAACCGACTAAATTTTTAAATTGATATTTAGTGGAGTTTGTCTTGTTTCAAAACTGCATTGTGACAAAGAACAATTAGTACAGTGATATTATAATTGCAAATCAGCATCACATACAACGGTGATCTATTGTAACCGCAACACATTTAACTTATTCAAATATTTTATGATTTAGAATCAATAGCGGGTTGGGAACATATAATTCCTCTATGCTTTCAATGTTGCATTACCATCTATCATAAGTTGAAATGTAAGCTCGTTCGGCATGTTTGTAACCTAAAATATTCATTAGGGACGTCATTAAATTACTTTATTCCAATTTATTCTTCTCCTTGTGAACAACTGTGCAAATAGATGCGAGATCGCTAAATTGTATTTACTTAATTTACTCAATTATTATTATGCATATGACTGGACGATATGAATAACTTCCAGTCTGAGTGTCGATATATAACGGGGTGAAGCTTGTTTTAAAACATTGCTTTAGGAATACGCCACGCGAGTATCTTTCTGCTAACAAACCGTCGTGTAGCGCAGCTGACATGAAGCAAGAAGCTGGCTTCGCGTTTTATATGAACCTATTATTGGTTGTCTTCAACGACTGCGGACTTTGTCAGTCAGACAACTTGAACAAGCCAAATGTAGATGGAGCTGAGTTTCTTGGAACCGACATGGTTTGTAAAATTCGACACAGGACAGACAAATTGACAACAACAGGTCAAAACAACACTTTCTCTACTTTGACCAGGAAAATGGGCTCCAAGGAAACATACATAACAGGTCAAGACAACACTTTCTCTCCTTTGACCGAGAAAATGGGCTCCACGGAAACATACAGCACAACGAAAAGAGACAATATTGAAAAAAGAGCCGATTTTGAAGAAACGCGCCTGACTCAAGATATTTTAACGACTTCCCTTTCCTTAGCTGATCAACTGGTGAACGTATCATTGTCATCGCTGTATTTCTCTGTGGCCGATACGATGGATTATAACAATTTCGTGAGATTTCTGGAGGAATCTATTTGTGGTGATTCATGTTTATCGGAACCGCGTAATTTCACCATAAACCCCGCCGCAACATCTGCTTTTGCTTGTGGTGGTTGTTCGTGTGATGGCTGCAGAATCTACGGCGATTGTTGTCTGGACAGAGTACTAGATGGAGAGAAACTTAACAATACTCTTCTCCAATACACATCTTGTACTACGCCAACACAAGGATTGAGGACCAAAGGAGAGGAAGAGTCGTACATTCTTGTTACAAAATGCCCTGCAGGTTATGACGTTGATACAGTGAGAGAACAATGCGAGAATCAGTCCGACGATTTTGAGACAGTCTTAAACAACCCTCCTGTTTATAGCTTCAAATCTCAGATGAATTATCTGAACTCTCATTGTGCTGAATGTCATAAAGACCTCGACTACCTAGAAGAGTGGACTTCACAGGTCACTTGTAAAGAAGCTATCAGCCAGTCGAGCATAAAAACTATGGACGATTTGTTCATGCTAATAAGAACCAACGATTGTAGTATGTTTGAACCCCCCAGTGACTCACTTTCTCGTCGTTGTACGGTCAATCCAAGTCAAATTATCACTGAGTGTAATGTGACAGGTGATTGGTTCAATTTTAATACTGCTTTAGAGAAAGCATGTGGTATGTACGCTAACCATATAACCATCGATTCTAAAAAATATCAGAATGTTTTCTGTGCTCTTTGTAATGGAAAACGATCGGAATTAATAGAAAAATGGACAACTTTATTTCCGCACAAAGACTATGAAATGTCCGAAGAAGAGAGTGACATACAGGCCGCCCCATCCTTTTCAATTCTTTTCAACCTTAGACCTAGACAGAAATCTCCGGAAAAATTGGATGATTCAGAATGTCCCGAAACTTCTTTGTTGTTACTTGAGGTACGTTGTATGATTACTTTTTATCATAGTGTTACATTATTAATTATTAATATTTTTCTCGAGAATTATGTCAAATAGTGTTTTGTTAAGACAGACAAACAAAATCAAGAGCAAACATTCTGATTTCGGGATAGTGTTTCCGACATTACTATTCAAAAAGCTTCCATTATCATTTAGCAAATACATGAAGATACAACTCATGGAAAATTATCAGAAATTATCTCTTATTATACTAGAGAGTTTCTAACCACAGAGTGTCCATGTAATTTCCATTGACTGTGAATAACTTTCTCTTGTTTTCTAGGGTTTGTGTCGGCAATTGGTGTGCTCCCCTGGCCGTATTTTGCGCGCTCGTTCTTGTCAAGATGCCTTCAAGACGGCTCAGGGACTCGGTTACAAACTAGGTTACCATCTTCTATCAATTGGACAGTCGACATTTGTTGCTAAACAAGACATAGAGAGATTTGGCACGACATACCATAACAACATTTCCAACCATTATTACAGCGATGACCTGTTTCCAGTACAGGCCACTATAATCACAAACATGTTTTACAAATCTACCTTATTCAAAGACGTTGTTTCAATAGAACATATTCAAACAGATATTATAGCGGTAATTGGATGGGATGTATCTCAATATATGGCAGAAATTACTCTTCTGAAGATGTTTGGGTCAGAATGGGAATTTCAAGACACAGTTTGGAAAGTTGAAGCCGTGTCCACTGAACACCGAGTGCTGTCTGATTCAAGATTAGAATGTGAGTCATTTTCTCACCGAATACGTGGTGGGGTGCCCGGTGATTTTCTGAAACACCCGGATATGTTCATCCCCTTGAC
>JARFOD010003737.1:0-11727 GCA_031763545.1 Mopalia muscosa | reverse complement strand
ATGAAGTGTGCAAAAAATCAGTTCTGTAGGTATAAAAACAGCTGAGGAGTAGGCATTTTCCCAAGTACGGTACACTGGAAAATGAGTATACTTAAAGGACTACCCACATATATCGCTTCTCGTCTGGCGAGTTTTCTCTTTCATAACTCATTCGAGCATTATGAATGGTATTCAAACATCACTGTGGAATTTACTTTCATTTTTTTAATTTTTTTTTATATATTTCTGTTGAGTAACACGATGCCATCCAACTAATATAGTGACATTTCATTTTTATTGAATAACCGTACGTTGTTGTGATTTCGGATTGTTCTGCGTCAAAGACCTTCAACTCTATTATGGTCTGACACATGTCGTCTGCTTCTTCAATAAACAAACAAATAAACAAACACGCCAATACCCCCTTTTTATAATGAACGCGTCCGGTGACCCGGAGAATAACCTCACGAGACCAAAGCTGTCGTCGACTGGGAATTTTAGGACGTTTGGCACAGTGCCAAACTAGGCTGTACGTATTACGCAAACTCACAGGGGTAATATAATAGGTCATTTGTCGTTTAGAACAGCCGACTGAGCTACAGCAGCTTTACGACAGAGCAAGTAGACAACAGCGAAAGTCTGGACTATAATATCTATCTACAAGTCTAAATGGAAATTACATTGTTCATGATTATGAACGGCTTTAGCGTAGGAAAGATCGAAATTTGCTGAAATAATATGCAGCGCTATGCCGTCTTTTTTGTGGCGTGGGGCAGAGCTCCGTTAACATATAAGAGCCATTTAGCTGACGTTGTGTCACAAAGAAATGGACGTCATGTCATAACAGAAATCCAGTATAATAGGCGCCAATCTCCGGCGCAGAAGGTACGTTTCCTTTCGTTTCCATTCTCTCCACATACCTCTCTGCGATAGGCTCTGCGTTTTTTTTTTTTATCCCTTTTGAGCTATTTTTTAAGGAAACCCACATTTAAATAATTGCATTAATGGTAATTCATGACAATATGTAACGTTTTTAACACAAGAATCAAAGGGATTGTTTTTGTGAAATTTATACATAGCTAATTCTCTGCACACCGTTAAACGCCACCACCTCTCAAAGTTCAATTTGCGCTGGTGACGTCATACAGAGGATATCGTTACATAATTAAATTTTAATGGTGTTCACACGGAATCCAGCTTTCTGATTGGCTAGAGTTTTGTGTTCATACATGATACTTCAATGAACCTAAAAAAAAGTCCCGTATTGCAAGTCCCGTAAATCAGCATTTGTTCTATAATTTACTTGAATATAATACGGCAAAATAGCGCAGATTTGAGATGTCGAATGGGGTAAACCAAAAGAAGTTGTTCAATACTCTTAGTCGACGCTGAGTCTGAACAAAACGATTTTAGTGCTTCGACGTAAGAGGATATCCTTTTTTGAAGGTTGTCGAGAAATGCATGATAAATTTGACAAATCCAACAAAGAAATGATTAAGATAGCGACAGTTTTTATTTGAGAGCTGTAGGCTAATGTGTAAACATTCAAGTTGTAAAATGATTAAAATAGAAGTGTCATCAGTCATAGCGAATCTTCTGCTATATCGAACTCTTCCCTTAAAAAATATCACCAATAAAAAGTAAATCGAACTTTCCCATATTGTTATAAATTTGTAAACTAAACATATTCTATGGGACTCAATCCAATATTGCGATATTCTATTGTAAAATTTTTAATGTTTTTTATGTAATGATTTAGTAGCGACTGAACTGAAACGGATTTCCAAGCAGTGGTACCGGAAGAACTTTGTTTAAAATTGCAACAGATTTATTCCAAAGCTCAACCCAAAAATTCCGAGAAAATGGGCTGAATTTATGGGCAATGCTAAGGAGTATCAAAAAAACACGATCGAAAACGTTACGATATTGAAATGCCAAGGATAAATGTTCCAGGCCTGCCAATGAAATAAAAGAAGGGTAAGCCTATATACTGTCTCGGCCAACTAAGCATAAATAAACTATTTTATCTGAATGGTTTATTAAATTCAGCACTTACCTTCATTCTGTAACAAATCCTGTCATTTTCAGGTATAGCGTGTGGTGTTGATTTGGTATTATATTCTGTTTGGATGAAAACGACAGAGAATACTGTGTTTTAATCCGTGAAACCAAAGTTAACCCCCGTCAAAGGGGGGTGCGAAGTTCCGTAGACAAAAGAATGTACTCAACGGATACAGATAAATCTCTTAAAACTTTTTGTAGCAAAAACTTATCCTAAATCCACAAGCTTTTTAATCGTTGATGCTATGAATTTACCAAAGGGAACCACATTTTAGTATAATTACATAACAGTTTTTTCTACGGTTTCGTGTGGGATATTTCTCTCAATCGATGAGTGCAGTTGTCCTTACGCCGCGCACTTTCCATCAGGGCAACAGGGATCCAAGTAATGAATGATGCAGGCTTTGAACTTCAACACATTATGTACATATGAGTGGTCATAGAAATGAAAGTCTTGTCAGAAGTTATACCAGGGAATGTTCAACTGACCAAAATCACAACATCAGCAATATCCTCAGACATACCAAGCAAAATGTAGTTTGTACAGCGAGTCGACCAAGGGAACATATCCGTACCTTTCACAGCGCCCTTGCGATAATTTTCACACTCTGACGTCGAACCAAGAACCAAACTCATTCCATCTAGATTACAGCAACTTCACCTCATCAGGATTCATCTCAAATTAGTCCTTATCGAACTGTGTTTTCAATACGCCAGTACGTAAAATTAACCGCCACATAAAACTTTCTGGCTGACACTTGCGCGCGAGGTCAGCTGGTGACCGACTTTTACAGTCATGGTAACATTGATTGACGTATACATATCCATGAGCTCGTTGTTTACCTTTTTGTTGAGTAAAGTTACGATTTCGTTGTTAGCGTTAAAACTGCCTTTATTTAATTACTGTGTTCCGATTTAATTATAAGGATTGACTGAATTTTTTTTACGTTCATTGGAGTATGAATGGAAAAACAGAGGTGCAAACTGTATGAATCCGCGAAGCGGTTCATACAAAAGTTTGCACCTCGGTTTTTTTGTTCATACTCCAATGAACGTTAAAAAAATTCAGTCAATCCTTAATTGAACTAAATTTGACATGTCATATAGCACAAATAATAATCCCATTCATCCATTTAATAAGCTTGTTCAATCAGATACATGTAGCTAGCTTCTGGATTTGCACACATTTTGAACTTATAAACAGATTGCTATAAAACGTATTTTAATATGACTGGCCAAGCAACGAATTTGCTAGTATCCTTATACGCGAATATCAAAATCATGTGCTTTAAATGTCTACACCTCTCTCATAAAAACCAAGTATAGCACACCAGAGAAACGATAAAGGCAAAACTTCCCTCTGTATCAGCCACATTTTGACGCTCCTGCTCTTTACCAGATATAGGCTTTGTGTATTTGGTTAATTGCCATAACCTTGTATCTCCGTGTAACTAGCAATTATAACCTGTAAAATACAAGTTATAATTGAATGAAGGAAAGACAAAAGGATGAATGAGGAATGAATGAAGTAAACAAAAAAAGACCTTTAAAAAAGAATTTGTGTAATTATTTATATAATTTCCTTGAATATTTGTGAGATTGTATGAGTAATAAGAATGCTGTCAGATAACAAGATTACAGAAAAATATAGTAGGAATAGCAGAGAGACTAGCAACTGTCAAACAAAAGGGAGCCAATGTGTAGTAATAACAACAACATAACCATAATCTTCTCAAAGTGAAAGTTGATTAGTTCAAGGAATTTTACGAACAAAAAACAAATAAACGTAATACGTCAAGAGATTGTAAAATGTAAATGTGGTAGCCGACATAGTTGATCTAGCTCTGTGTTGGCTATTCATTACGCCCGAGTAACCCCATTATCCAGTGTACATACCCATCTTGTCAGTGGTTTTTAAACTGTCCTACCCAGCGCAGGCCGACATGTTCTCCTTGAAATTGGTCACGAAAGTTTAACATTGATTCAATTTGACGATAGGAAACTTAATTAGACACTGTTTCAAAATTTCTTAAATAACCCGCAAGATTGCGCCATGGTATAGTCGGTTTATACTCAATTTGATTGGCCGATTTCTGACACTTATTTCACAAAATGTCTGCTTCGAAAACAGACTGCTTATATCATAGGCTTGTCTACTTCAAAACAAGATATAAAGCAAGGGTATCTCTATATGTAAACAAAAAATACTTTAATATATACTTTTCCCCTTTTTAATATAATCAGAACACACACAAAATTATTCTGAACATAATAAACTTAAAATACGATGAAGTCATCGGGTTCTAGCATGTGTGTTTAAAGCTAGGCTTCAAAAGAAAACACACCCACAAAAAAACAATGTGCACAGGCATTTGTATTTGTCGGTAAGGGGCACAATATTCTTATCTACTTCGGACTAGAAACATAAAAGAGTATAAATAAGATAAACGTCCGAAAACCTTTAGTGGAGGAGCTTATATTTTTTGTCATGAGCACAGGTTTCTTTCTCCACATTAAATTTTTTAAGATAATACATTACAACTGTGAGGTCATTGGTAAACAAACTCGACCCGAAATGAGTTCCCGACGGGTATGCTAGGAAAATTCGTACAAAAGTCAACTCCCCACATTTGTGCATCAACTACCCAATTGACCAGTAATAAATTTCGTTTTATTTTGTGTTGCCATTTGAAGTGATTCCTTTTTTAAAGAAAAAAACCCAAATTGTTTCACATAACACCTGGGCTGCACAGTGTTGCACCTGAATCTTAGCCGCATGTGCTACGATGAATTAGTTGCAATATATGGTCAAATTTAAATCTGATGAACTTTTCGGTAACATTATGGTTTATACAAATTCAAGTCATTTTATTCAGTTTCAAATTAAAATTTAAGACAACCCCAACGGTTTCACACAAATCGTTTTATGCTGTTTTTCGCATTTTTTCCATGACTCAATTTCGGAGATGGTTTGGGGCAACTTGTGGTGACCAGTTTCCGGAACAAGTAATAGAAGGCCGGAAACAACGAGACAGAGGCAGCCGAAGATGATTCCAGGTCCCCATGGCAACAGTCTGAGCTGGGAACAAATATATAAATATCTGTGTTAGTAAGTGCTGGGGATAAACTCGAACATTTGGAAGACAGACCACCAAAAGAAGTTAGATGTTCAATAATGACCTACTTAGTCAATAAAAGGGAAGATGTCAGTCATCTGTAAACGTTTTATTGGGACCTATACTATTAATCCGAGACAAAACAACTGCTCAACATATTTTTATACGACTTGATATATATATCTGTATACCGTTTCAGCGTATTCCAAGTTTACCTAAATGCAAGTATAAGCCCTTCAAACCATATTCTGACTATTTCTTAGACACAAAAAGCTTCAACACTACGTTATTCGTTTTGCATAAAAGTTAGACTTGAGATTTACCTATTGCTCATCTAAATTTACAAGTAGAGATAACTTACAAGTACGCTGGAGAATGGAGACAGGCATGACCCGCAGCGTGCTGAAAACGAGGCTATTCCAACACCAGATGTCCTGCAACAGAAGACGAATGGGATACCAACAAATCAACTCACAAATAGTGTCCCAATGCGTTTAGCGCAGAACATGAGAACAAAGATTTGATTGTTTGTTTGTTTGTTTGATTGGGGTCTAACGTCGTACTCAAGGGTATTTCACTTATATGACGACGGACACAAATACAGAACACAACCAACAAATCTGCTTCCCGTTACCCTTTAGCTCTGCGAACACCAGGGCAACAGAAAGCAACCTCGTCTCTCGCCTCTTACGATCGACCGAGGAAGCCGAGGGAGTATTCTGCAGGGCCATGGCCCAACCGCTGCCTCACGGGGCACAAAGATTTCACAAATAACCGCCATAATTTAAACCAAAAGATAGAAACATAGATGTTATAATAAACCTTTTACCTGAAGTTAGTTGGTATGGTCTCTGCTGTATAGAAGTATAACATTAGGTATGAGGCTGCGATGCCAAATTTACCGATGAAAGTGACTATTTGAATGCACAGGTCTTTGGTACCACCGTCTGAAATCAGCGAATGGGACGGAGTCAGATCAACACAGTTTCCATTCAGGAAATATCGTTTTACTCGGAAACTAAGATAGACTTTGGCAAAGATCGCTTTGGAGCAGACTGATGAATTATCAAACATATATTAAACAATATATCAGACGAATCTATATTGATTCCATGATCCTGTATTTAACTGATCAATTCAACTCCAATCACTCCTAAACCGTCTTTAATGGTGTGATCCTCTTCGGTATTCTTCAGACATTGGCGGTAACAATTATGCTTTTGAAAGGTCTAAAATTAAGATAACCTACCCATAATTAAGTTAAATGCACCGGATAACAGCAAACAGATCGCACACACTGCATGATATGCTATCATTGCGTTTTTTCGACCAAAACTGAAATCAATGAGGACAGAACCATCTATGTATTTTGACCAAGATGATAAGCTAACGCCTTACAACTTAAAGCTTCCAATATACAAACATTTATTTGTAAGCTAATGCTTTTTTGTAAACCCAGTTTTATATAAGGACTATATTTACAGTTCTATAGTATCGTAGATGATAATTATAAAATCCTATATGAGCTTATAGAAAAACCATATGTGATTCCTTTGAAAAACAGGATCTTTTCTGTTATTAGGAACAAATCCAAATTTGGCCAGTAGTATCTGATTATGTAAACTGTGCAAACCCTTTAATTTTCTTACATTGTAACTTCGATAATTTTGTATGCCATTTTATCCATATCTGTATTTGTTCATATTTTATTAGGGAGACAGAACATAAGCAATTTGCTTAATTTGAATCCCATTCCAATAAAATTTTGTATAAACCAATTTTCTGTAAGAGTGTACGTCAATTGTTTGTATTCGCAAATAAGTTTGCAAATAAAATAAACATGTACCTTTTAGCATAAATCTAAATTTGTTGAATATTTATGACGAGGAATCCATATTGGTAAGATTGCGGATATTCATTCCATATTATACTCACTAACGAAGTATGACGAAGAGACCACAGCAGGCGGGGATTTCGACGACCGCAATGATGGAGAAATTAAGGACACGGTCACCAACCATTGCTGGCGACATTAGAAATAAGCCGTAATAGACCAGACTGTTCACAAACCTGAAAAGAGGAGTAACCAATGCAAAACTCAGCGTCAAATGTGGACAAATAATTTCGTTATATTGCGTGACAAAATTGACAGCAATACAAATTGTTGATCTTTAAGTTTGCCGTTATTATCACAAAAATGAAGTATAACTGACGTTTTCGCGTGATCCATTACTAACAAACAGATTGTTTGTATTTCCACAAGATCTCATTGCGAAAACTTTGCCTTAAAAGAGCTTACTTTTGCAATGTTAAATACTAAACTATTCATCATTTTTATGCCGTTTTTAAAGTAATTTTTTTATTTTGAAATTGCATTGTACTTGTGTGACGGAAACCGGAGCTTAAGCCTGGAAAACCCACGCCATCTCTACTATTAGCCTTAACATCCGTGGAGTCCACAGGCGTGTGACTCCAGTTACACATTGAAAGGGGTTTCGCATTCAAATATACAACCGACTGAGTCACGTCTTCGCGGTCTGAAACAGAAATACGTACCAAACAAAACAGATTATCAAGATGAGACGACGCGAAGTTCTGTTTTTCATCATGTCAATCAGTGTTATTTTCGTGTCTTTAAAAGATATCGGTATGCTTTCAATGGACGTTCCGATTCGTATATTTTCGTCATGTTGCGCTGCATGGCCTCTATTTAGTTCGCAAGACTTGTCTGGGATTACTGTTGTTAGTGGCTGAACCTGTTCGCCAGATAAGCCGACATCAGCTAGAGTTATACCGTTTGTCTTGAAGGCTGCTTTCAACAGAACGGTGGCTTCTTTTGCTTTGCCATTTGCGAACAACCAACTCAAAGACTCTTTAACATATCTGAAAAAGGGATTGGAAAACAATTTAATTCCGTTGTTGGTATGTAAGTGTTTTAATCATGACCCTTATTAGTGGAGATACAAATGAGACCAGAGCGAAAAAAAATCATATTTAAATTTAAGCCATCCAATATGTCACAAATAGGAAGATTATATTGGAACGTTGGTGGCCAAAGATTGATATCAAACGCCTAACTAACATCATATATTATTATTTGCTTAATCCGGCTGCATACGATGAACAGATTGTCGGCTTCAGTACTTTTCCCACCTCAACTTTCGCCAGGGCGAATTAGCCTCCAGTCCGACAATCACGTGACATCTTAGTTTTATTAGTCGCCATGGTGATGCCACGTGGCACACACTGCGTAAGTTACTTTTTCAAGCTCCGGCGGTATCTTACAGTCAGCACACACAATTAGTTCTTGTCCACTAGTGACAGAAAATATCAAACACGACAGATATTTTCCTCACATTCAATCAAGTCAAAAACATCTAAAAATTTCAGGACACTCGAGGTTACAGCTCATGGTAGCTCAGTCAGTTCCCTTTCATGTGCGACAGGCTGTATAAAGCGGACTGTGAGCTACCACCTGGGCAAGACAAGGTGAATGAGCCATACGATTGCGTTGTTGTGTCATGTGGCATCAATGTGACGGACGATACAGGACTGGAGGGATAAAGCCTCACTCAATATATCTCTTCCGTTTGCGGTGGAAAAAGTGAGATTGAGAAAAAGTGATAATGTAGCTCAACTCAAGGCCGACATCTTAGCCAGTTCCACCGGTTTGTGTGCCATTTAGAAAACAGAGAATTAACTTAACCGAACCAATCTACCATCTACCGCCCTTTTGTGTATGTGGACATAAACACCGTTAGACTTACATCATTTCCAGAATTACAGGTAGGGTAAACACAGTTATTATTGCTTGAAAAATTCTCCAGTTCCATCCCCTTAACAGGTGACCTATCAAAGCTTCTACACACAGTGCTAAGGCCCAGATTATTCCAGCCAGTGACGTTGTCAGTGGGCGGTATTTAATCGGTGTAAGCTCTGTAACGAAAACCGATCGAACCAGAGAACACGACTAAAATGATGGGGAAAAAAACCAAAAATGTTAACATACCATAAGTCTCTCTCTCTCTATTTTTTGCGAAGTGAGTTTCAACTTCGTTTATGACTAAGTTTAGTCATACTGAAAAATAATCCTAGATTAACATCTTATCTCTTGTAATTTTTTTTGTACCTTTAGCAAGCAAAATTTTATCTCGTTTTATTGTACCATTATACTTTATCTAAAACCACAGCCGATGTTTATCACATGTGTCGAACCACAAATCTGCGTTGTAAATACCTCAACAAATTTCTCCATATCCAGATATCTGATGGATATATATGATGGAGATTACCAGGACATGCCAAGTGAAATACATTGTATTTGATAGTTGACCTGCAAGATTTCCGACGGACAAAACTCTTTCGTCAAGTTACAGTGTTAAGTACATAAGGATGTTTTGGTCTCCTCAGATGGGATATAAAATGGACGTAAAGATTTCGTCTCATGTTAGATATCTGGTGGATGTTACAGTACCATGCCATGTGCAACATCTGTTTGAGACAAGGGTGGCTTGCTTTATGTTACAAATACTTGATATTTCTCCGTCGGACAGGCTACCAAAATGATTTCACAAAATTGTATATATGTAAATATTAGACTGTTACACGTGACCTGTCACGAATAACACGAACATTAAAACGTGTTTCATTTGATTGTGGGGAGACAAATCAAATCATCCATACCAGATGAATATTTATTAAGATTTACAAACGGGGTTCTCTTACCATCTCCACCATTCCAGTCAAAAAACGAAGAACCATAAAGACTTCAATGCGAGGTGAAAATACCACCCCTATTGAACAACAAAGGGACAACAATCTGACGGTAAGGTAGGATTTCTTCCGACCAATTCGGTCTGAAGCTGTACCAATAGCAAGTGCTCCGACCCCCATTCCAACTGTATACAAGAGTTGAGATACTTCAGACAAATATGCCTTGTCACAAATCAAATCCCACTTAAAAAGCAAACACGGAAATCACATTTATTTGTTAATAGCTTAACTTTTTCTTTTCAAGTTTATTATTTATCCATAACAATTAAATTATCGACATCCCTGTGCCAGTTTGATTAAATTTTAAAAACATATTTATGAATATTTCTGAATTCTAAATGAATCTGCGCCATCGACTTTGCAACGAATGACTAATATTTGTATCCGTTACGGTTGTAATGTTTAATCCAAGGAATATAACATGGCCACTTGCAGCTGTCAGATATAGTTCAGGTAAGTCAATCTTGCAGCTTAATTTGTGTTAATATGGTTTAGATTTGTTTGTTTGATTCGGGTCTAACATCGTACTAGCAGCATTTAGGAATAACAGATGACCTAAGGTAACCACGTATTTTTAACTTTACAAGTCTAAGTTTTGAAAGCTATTCACTGAAGGACTATTACTGTAAATTCTTTTAAATTTTCTTCCTTGTAATAACGATTCCAACGTACAAGCGATACTCTAGGGCAGTCATGTTTTGGAAACTGGGAAACAAACACTGTTTTTTTAATTTCATGAAGAAACGTTTCTGAGTAGTGATCTTAGAAACAAAATATGATTTTTATTTAGATTTAAACATTATTTTCAGACTAACATCTGCATCAATGAAAACCTGGTGAGCACTTGGTAAGTTTAAAGCCGCTCACTTTGACTTAAGAGTTTTGAAAGATTCTCAACATTATTCTGTTTTTCAAACAGTCTTGAAAATCAAACATTTTCATTTTCAAGACGTATGCAATAACGGATTTACCTCACTCACGATCGACTCTTCTCTCTTTATACTGTAGTAAAACTCGGTGTCACAAGGTTCCATCTCTGAAGAGTTATCTCCCATTGTACATCTATCGTCAAATACATGTAAATCATAACTTGTCTTGTTCCAGCCGAGTGATTTCTCATAAAGGCCTCCACAGTCGAATTTGGGTTGAAAGCCTAAAAAGAACATACAGTAAGCGTTAAATTGTATAAACGCTGCGTTGAAATTTATCAAATGATTGGATCCCTTTTGTTTATTAATAAGCCTCCATTCATATCTCCTGAAAACATCTCTCTGTAATAATTATGCGTGTTTAAGATCTGGCTGAAGCCCTTGGGTACAAAATAAACAAAAAAGATTATCTTTTTTATTCTAATTAGAGCATTCAACGTTTTTGATCGTGAAAAAACAACTCTTTTCACAAACAGTTAGAGATGAAAAAGCAAGGTGTCCCAACAAGGTGTTACAGATTGTCCCAGCAAACTAGGTTTTTCACTGTAGGTTGACTTTACATTATATTAAATACAGAGTTATCCGACTTTTCAATTTAAACAATCCAATAATATTTGATATACTGAGCTTTCTAACATAATTAAAACGTAAATCGCTACCTGAAACGCCAATTAGCCTTAAATACGCAAACATACACTTTCATTACGATCTTGTCAACCTGCCATTTATTGCAAACATAGTTGTCTCCTTTACATCATAAAAAGACACAGAATTGATTAGGACGCCAAATATAAAGTGTGTTCACTTTGAGCTCATTGGACACCTGTCAAAAATACGTGTATGGGAGGGGGGGGGGGGGAGGGTGAGAC
>JARFOD010003726.1:0-11728 GCA_031763545.1 Mopalia muscosa | reverse complement strand
GCCTCTTACGATCGACTGAGGAAGCCGAGGGAGTATTCTGCAGGGCCATGGCCCACCCGCTCCCTCACGGGGCAGATGGCATACAGAGTTTAATGTCAATACTTCTTCTGTTGTTTTCATTTTTGTCAGCGGCATACAAAATAAAAATAAAGTATGGTCTTGACTCTAAGTGAGTGGCTTTAGATACAATGGAGCTAAGATAATACGGCTAAAAGAAAGCTCCCTACATATACACTGCAAGGAATCAGTTGAAATTTCAGGATTGGATACCAACAAAGAAAATCCTTTGAACTGTTATTAAATAGGGTTGTGTAATCCCTTGATGAGTAAGCTTATACGGCTTAGCTTTCCAAGCCTTCAACCTTACCTGGGTTCCAATTCCTTAGCGACTTTCTTGGCTTTGTTCCATTCTTCAGCAGCTATGAACATATCAATGGCTTCTTTAATCAAATCCACACTTAAATAGATCTCAGCTGCCTATGAAACAAACAAAATTATAGCAAATAACTATTTCAAATATTCAAAGTGATCAAAACTAATATCATGATGTAAATGGATCCAGAGTCTGAAATAAAGTTTAATAATAATAATAAACAATTCTGAACTGGATAGATTATAAGAGTATCTAATTTAATATGGATTTATCCTGCATTAAAAATTATGTGTCAGAAAAGATGGTGGAGAAATGAGGTGAGGATTTATAAATTGGCAAAAGAATATTAAATTCAAAAGTATTTGACTTAGATAAGAAATCTGAATCCATGGCGTTTGTTTGAAAACCAGGAGACAACTTCATATAAATCACTCTACAATCTCCTCGGTTAAATTCCGTTGTCTCTTGAGTGTTTTATTTCTTTACTTACCGTGTTGTATCGACCGATTTCATTTAATCGTGGTCCAACAATTTCAGCTACAGTCACAGATTTATCAGAGCCAAGGAACTTCAAAGACAAATCAGCTGCCTGTCAACATATATTACAAGGCATATTTCAGTATATCCTGTGATGATTCTTTAATAGTTTGTTGCACAAACATGATAGATTTGTTTGTTTCTTTGAGTGGGGTTTAACATCATACTCAAGGGTATTTTACTTATATGACGATAGATTATCCTCTTCACACTGCTCCTTAAATAGTTATGGTGGAAAACCAAACAAGAAGTTGGTATTGTGGAAGGAAGGTAATAGCTTTAAACAAAAGACACATACACAATGGAGAGAGTAGCTTGAGTAGCCAAAAGAACAACCGAACAACTAAAATACAAGTAGTATATGTTCTAACTAAGAAAGTGTTATCCCAAAATAACGAAAATACTGTTAATCTTCACTTTCTAAAAGACACAAAAAGTATTTAAAATACAAGTAGTCTACACAAGACAGATTCCTTTGGTAATTGAATAATAAGGGTGTATTACCACTATTGTACAGTGCCTTGACAGTGAGATGCCTAGACCGTACAGCCCTCGTCCAGCAAGTGCTGAAGGTGTAGTGGTGTATATATCTTTATGATCATTTAGATGTAAGCCCACTCACTCAAGTCTATACTCTACAAGAGATGCTTACTCTTTTTCTCACACTACCTATGTTTGGTATCGTTGCTGTTTGACAATCTTTTATTTATTTATTTGTTTGTTGGGGGCTCCATCCATTGGGAGAGAAACCTATGTTATCACACTGTTCTCACAGGAGTGAAGATATTGTGATTAAAGTGGGAGAGAAACTCATGTTACCACACTGTTCTCACAGGAGTGAAGGCATTGAGACTGTAGTAAGAGAGAAACTCATCTGTTCTCACAAGAGTGAAGACATTGTGATTAAAGTGGGAGAGAAACCCATGTTATCACACTGTTCTCACAAGAGTGAAGACATTGTGATTATAATGGAAGAGAAACCCATGTTACCACACTGTTCTCACAGGAGAGAAGATATTGTGATTATAGTGGGAGAGAAACCCATGTTACCACACTGTTCTCACAGGAGTGAAGATATCGTGATTATAGTGGGAGAGAAAACCATGCTATCACACTGTTCTCAAAGGAGTGAAGATATTGAGAGTGTAGTAGGAGAGAAGCCCATCTTACCACACTGTTCTCACAGGAGTGAAGATATTGAGACTGTAGTAGGAGAGAAACCCCTTTATTAAATATAAAAATTTCAACTTGTGGGTCTGAATATAATCAGTACCTTTGCCCAGCACTTTTCCAGTATATTGAAATCTGATGTTATTTTTGGTGTGACTTTAAGGAAACATTCCACAGATCTGGCATACTCAGCAGAAGACTCCCATTCCCTAGCCTGCTGAATTAAACTCTCAGCTCCTCTGAAAAACAAATTAAAAAGTGAAAGATTTGTTTCAATAACTGTTAACTGCAATGGCACCTGACGCAACCTCAACCATAAAATGTGAAGTGTTTCGCTTTCTTGTGAAGTTAATCTTCCTTCAATGCTAAGTGAAGACAGATTGCCACTCTCCAAACAAACTGTCCATTACCAAAGGGCCTTCACATCTTCATGAAGAACAAGATGATTGGCAATATTGAAACAATACCCCTCATCAAAAAATGGGCTTGAAAGATATATGTTTACACTTCACAGAAATTTTCCGTGTGTTTAATTTAACTTGTAAATTTAAAAATGTAATATTTATATTAAGCTGAAAATGCTTTAAGCTAAAATGGAGATTACTTACATGAAAAAATCTCTTAAGTAAAAGTTCTTAAGAATGTATACATTAGACTGTTAGACAAACCTGCTTGACTTGTCTGTCATTTCCCGATCATACTCATCCTGTAACTGAGGCAGTTTGGTAGGAACGTATTCTTTACATACCCTCAAAGCATCCTGCCACATATTGGCTTCCTAAAACATAATGATTTCATTATTTATCTTGGCTTCAATCAGTTGTAGGGAACTTAATTTATACAATTTTCATTACAGCATAAAACATAATTATTACATTATTTATCCTGTCTTAAATCAGTTAAGGGACTTACTTTATAGTATTTCACCGCCAATTCGGGTCTATCAGCCCTAAGTAAGTATGTCTCAAATTTGGTAAAATCCTTTTCATCGAATGCAAAGCGAGACTGTCCCACAAGAACATCCTTGACTGAATCTTTATCATGGGCCTCGGCAACACGTTCAGCAGAATCCCAGTCCTGAGCATGCACATACCTACAATATAACATCACAAAACAAACTTTAAGTTAATGGCCTTTATCTTACTTATTTGTTTTGTAGACTGATTAAATGATACATGTGAAACACAGTGCACAATTCTATTGATATGAGTTTGATCTACTTCAACAGTAATTGACACTGCCACACAGAAAATGATAGGTTACAAAAGTAATCTCTTTCACTTCCCTTGGATTATAGGTGTGTGTTTCCTGCCTTGCTTAAGGGTATGATATATCATATTTTACAGAAATGATCTGTTGGAAAATGAATGTTCCTCCACAGCAAAAGCATTCAAATACTTCAATGATACTACCCTTAGCCAGAGCGCAGTATGATTCAGTGTCATATTACAAACTATTTTACTTACATATTCAGACTTTAAATCATCAGTGTTTATTGGGTGGAATACAAAATTATTTGTTTGGTTGATTGGACTTTCACACTCTACTTATTTCACTCACATGGTGAGATGCCAGCCCAATGGGTAAAGGAAAACATCCTCAATGTCTCTGGCAGCAAACAAGGACAAGACAGGGCAAATACAGGACATTCTTATCAATACAAAGACATCACAAACAACTTCATTTTGCCCTTTATTTCTGAGAGCAGCAGGAAGCTCCCTTGCAATGCTCCACCAGTGGAAGGTGGAAAAAAGACAATAAGGATGAAAAACAGTTTTATCTTGAGAGCCATCAGAGATTGACAGATGACTCGGACCTCTTGACGTACACTAAAGTGGAGTCGGCATGATGTCATGTGACAGTGACTCAGCAAACATTAGGTCAGGAGACAGTGTTCCAAATGCTGACTTGATTTAGCACTGGGGGAGCATTCTTTTTTCAAGAGATTGATTGATATATTGATTGTTTTTTATGACATGCTTAAGGGTATTTAATTTATATAATGGCGGGGTACTCCAACAATAATTGCAAAGTTAATGCTCTTCCATGGCCAAGTAAAACAGTATTGCTACCTCAAACAAAGTGCTCTTAGCCAGAGGGCTTTTACAAGAGAGAAAAACATGTCACGTTTGATGATAATTGAGAATTGTGGCTATTACTGTTGGAGGTAACCTTGCCACTTAAGAGAAATGCCAAAAAAGCACAATTAAATCATGACACAGCTCAGTACTGCAGTCTTGATTGATTGTTAAACTTCATGTACCGCTCACTTAACAATTGTGTCAGATAAATTTATTTAAAATTATGTTTTATATAAATCGCTTCACGGGAATCCTCTTCTTAAACCTACTAATATCAATAAATCTAAAACAAAAAATTCTTAATTTGAATCAATCCTATAGTTCATAAAATTGAAAGTGAGCCACTTTCAAATACAAATGCCTGTAGCCACTTATTAAATGAAATCTTACATGAGAACAGCTTCCTTGGGTTTTCCAGCTTTAATGAACTCCTCTTCAGCCTCCTGGAATTTCCCCTCGTCTTCAAGAAACATGGCATGTTTCAGGTAGATCTCTGGCATCTTGTTTTTCATTGCTGTGTGGGCCAGGTCAAAGGCAAATTCAAAAGCGCTGCAGAAAAAAAATAAAATAAAAATAAATAAATAAATAAAATAAAGAATAATTAAATATCAAAATGTCCCTGTAAAATGGAGATCCCAAACACAAAAAAGTAAAATTTTCTGTAATTTTGAAATAATTTCAGAAAGGAAGAGGTATTAAAAATCATCTTCTATATAAACTAGCAGGAGAAAAGAAATAAGAATATACTGACCAAACACAAAGAAGTCAAATTTTACTGAAATTTTGCAATGGATTTTTTTCAGCAGGAAAGAGCTACGGGAATATCTACATTAAAATATATATATTGTAGAATGGCCAACAAAAACAGCTTTGAAATCATCTTCTACATATACTAGCAGGTGCAAAATTAATAAAAATACATTGATTGATTGATTGGTGTTTTAAGCTGTCTCCAACTCAATAACCTGACAAAACTTACCAATTTTCTGCTGCATAATCAATGGCTGAGTCCAAAAGTCCGAATTTGTTGAGGAGTTTAACAGCCGAGTCTCCACCAAGGTTTTTAGCCCAAAGATATGCCACTTGTTTGGCTGCAGTCTGTCCCCCTTGACTCTTAGCAACCTACAAATACGGAAGATTGAAAGAGGAGTGTCAATATATGGCTGATATTTCACACAGGTGAGTTGTTTATTTGAATGTGGTTTGATACTATACTTAAGGTTATTTCCCTCTATATGCAAGGGTGGAAATGTTGGATTACAGAAACTTGTTTAACACGGCCGATTTACCTACACTGCCCCATGTGTGCACATCCGTACATAAACATAATTAGGCACAGGCAAACAAATTCTGATTGTGTACATATAATGAACAAAATTGAAAATGAACATCTAAGTTTGTCCGAAGTTCAGTGTGATAAACAATAGTTAAGTTGTTTTATATATATCACAGTGTTAAATGTGGTCAAGTTTCAGACAACTCAATCATCCCTTTCTACAACCTCTGTGCGGTGATTTCTATAATAAGTTTGACGCATCCTAATCCTATGATTCGATTGTTTACAAATCATATAACTTCTAGTGCGGACATGTATCTCGCTACAGGTGATAGTTTAACTTAATTAATAAATGTGTACGTGAATATTTTATATTGTACAAAAATTTGCGACGTTTTTGTTTTAATATCCTCATAACAGTGAGCTAGAGCGCATAACGCACCGCTTTTTGATGTGATCACATCTGTACCCTTGATACCACTACCGGCAAACAAACCCAAAAAAGGACAGTCACAAGATATCACAAAAAGATTGGCTTTATGTTGCCCATTAGCTTCGAGTGCACTATGGCAACAACAAGCTCCCTCCCAACAGCCTGCACTGTGTCACAGGGCGGTAGGTCAATTGATGGATCTATTGATTTATGGTGCCCCTTTATAGCTCAGAGTCACCGGGGAAAAATGTAGCTCTCTCCAAATGGCCAACACACATGGCAGTAGGTCAATTGACGGATCATGTAAAATCTGCATACCCGATACGCCTCATCCCACATATCATGAGCTCTGTACATATTGACGGCAGCCTTCCAATCCTGCCCCTCCAGGAAGTGGTGTTCAGCTTGTCTTAACTGCTCTTCAGATTCCAGTTCCTGAAAAAACAAACAAATACACATGTAAACTGTTGAAAAGCAACATCTTCACAACTTGAATGTTAACCAAAATTTAACATACAGAATTCACAGTATTTTTGTTTTTGAACAGATTCTAGCTCAGATAATTTTGCACGTTAAAACCCATCCGGGAATCAAACCCACAACCCTCAGTAAGGTACCGAATTGCCAGCAGTAAATGCCGGCCATCTAGACTGCACAGCCACCCGGCCTTCTACTTTACTGCTGGCGATACAGTATCTTACTCTGAGGATCGTGGGTTCAATTTCCGGATGGGTTTCAACCTGCAAAATTTTCTGAACTACGATCTGTTCAAACTAAAAAAGTGTTATCCCATATAACCAAAATACTGGCCTTTCTAAAAAGACACCGAAATTCTCAACCCAGAAATCGGCTGTCACTCTAATGTTGAGAAATGAACAACAACAAAACCATAAAGTGAAATATTAAAAAATGCTTCGTTGGGAAATTAATGTACCTCCACAGCCAAAGGCAAAAATATTCTTCAAACATATTGCCCTTAGCCATGGTGTGAAACACATGGATGTAGGAATGATAATGGATTCTAGAAGGTAAAGCCTTATTGATATTTCAGGATATTATAATTTGGTCTGAGAAGATGACTGATACCTTAGCTAGATGAAGATGTGTTTCCTGTAAGAGATCTCTGTGGTATATCTTCACAAGTCTAATCATATCTCCAAACATACGGTTCTTCTTGTACATCGTGATAGCAAAGTCTGGTTCCTCAACTGTTATAAACAGCCTGCAATCATGAAAACAATGGGAGTTTAGATCGTTAAAAAGTGGACGTTGTAGGTCATCCAGATTCATAGCCTTTACAGTAATGTCACAATGCATAAATATGTTTGACATCGTCTAAATGCCTCACTATCACAAATTTTGTGATGTCGGATGACCCGTTTGCAAGGATTAAATTACCTCTCTTGCCAACTTCCCAAGACTCCCATTGCACTGCTTCAGCACTTTAACATCGGCATTAAATTAGCATACTCTCTCAAGAAAATAACCTTCTACAACTCGGAGCCAGCCAAGAAGGTCTCCGCTAGTCTTGGCAAGAAGATAGGCAGGAAGATGTATTCTGGCAGGGTTGGACTTGAACCCCAAAGGTAAGAGGATGAAGAATAAATAGAGACAGATAGATTTAGGGCATCCGCACCTTCAGAAGGTAGGTTATGATTATAGACAAATCAGATTAAATTATTTGCATCATGATTTCAAATTTCGGTCAAGCAATATGAACACAAGGAAGCTGTATTCAGTGACTATCAGATTTTCTTTTTTTAAACATACCTTTCAGCCTCCTTGAATTTCCCCTCCTGTTCCAATTTCTGGGCCTGGGTGATATACAATGATGCTACATCTTCACCCTTCATGCATGTGGAAGCAATCTGAAAGACAAAACACAAATAACAATGTTTGCAATATACGCACAAAAAAAATTGCCTGCGCACACAAAAAACATTGCCTGCAGAACACACAAACAACATTGCCAGCAGACACATAAATAAAATTGACTGCACATACATACCATTGCCTGCACACATGTACATAACATTGCCTGCCCACACATGTAAGTTGCATTGCTTACACACACATACATAACATTGTCTGAACACACATATAAGTTGCATTGCCTGCACACAAATAAATAACATTGTTAGCAGACACATAAATAACATTGCCTGTACACACATACAAAAAAATTATTGCCTGCACACATATATAAGTTGGGTTGCCTGCACACACATATAAGTTGCAAGGTCTGCACACACATACATAACATTACCTGCACACACATATAAGTTGCATTGCCTGTACACACATAAAAATAACATTGCCAGCGCACACATATACGTTGCATTGCCTGCACACACATATAAGTTGCATTGCCTGTACACAGATCTAGGTTGCTTTGCCTGCACACAAATATATAACATAACCTGCACACACATATAAGTTACATTGCCTGCACACATACATAGCATTGCCTGTACACACATATAAGTTACATTGCCAGCACACACATAAATAACATTGCCTGGTACTTTAATAAAATGGTGACTTAGTATTGCTTACATTTATGTTTAACGAGAAAAAAAAGTCACTTTAAACCAAATATTTTCCACTTCTATAAGTGCTTTAGTCCAGCGTTTGTTCAGAGTTCTCACATTTTTGCTCAAGATATTATTAATGCAGACCAGTAAATGTATTATGGCCTAATACATCATTATCAACTGGTCCAATAGAAAACTTCTACCCCTGTTTATTGGGCTCCTTCCAAATCCTATGAGTTTGATTGGGGCTTAACATCAACCTTCTTACCCTATGAGCATCCTCCCATTTACCGGCGTTGTTATACATGTCAATAGCCTCTTTAGAACAGCCAGCATCCACATAAAACTTCTCGGCAGTCTGACAAAATATAAAATAACAAAAAACGGTTAATTTATTTGATTGATTGGGGTTTAACGTGGTACTCCGGGTTATTTCACTGAGTCATATGATGGTCTGCCAGCCCAATGAGATATGGAAACCTCCCTCGACAACACTAGACAATGCAGGATAGTCAACAGATGCATTACAACAACATCACAAATAGATCAGCTTCGTGTTCTCCTTTAGCTCCAAGAGCACCTGGGCAACAGGAAGGATCCATAAAACAATTTAATGTCTTAATGGTGATTCAGGCTGTGCTCAAAGGATATCACACTTACCAGTATATGATTGTTTGAGTTTAATAGGATATCCAAACACTCCATGAGTAAGAAGTTATACATACACAACTTAACGTTTTAATAAAATATAGATTTTTTTCTTTGTTTGATTAGTGTGCTCGAACCGGTGTCAAATCAAGAGTTTGAAGAGACAAAATCATGTCTTGAAGTTAAACAATGTATACAAAAATAAATGAAATAAATTGGTAAAAATCTAGATTAAAGGCAATCCAGTTGTAGTAAGGTCATGGTTAAGATACAAGCCTGTCTTACCCCGTAGTCACCAACAGATGCGTAATGATTGGCAATTTTGGCAAAATATCGGACAGCCATAGCAGAGTCCTGGTGTTCCAAAATCTGTACAGCTTTAACCCATTGCCGGGAATTGATGGCTGCATCAACTGCCTTCAGGTTGGCTCTGGAAAAATAAAATGACAAGTAAGGGAATAAAAAAATGAGGTGAAATATACCACTTTAAGGAAACAATATTTTCAGGGAGTTTATAAACATTTATTACTTCAAAAAGATAGAAAGTGTAGAATTCTAAATCTAAAATTTGTTAAGAATATTGTTTGATATAAAAAAATATGTTTATTTGTTTGGTGTTTTATGGCACACTTTATCCAGTTGTTTTAGTTGTATGACCCAGTTCAGATCAATGTATAAAGGGTAATGCTCTGGAACCAAGCACCCACCACCATGGCACCACACAACCAATACAGAACGATAAGGTACAAGGTAAGACCCTGGCACAAGACACCCAAGAGACTAAGAAAGAGTCTGGCACCATCACACTCAGGAGACAACAGTAACATGCAGGGCTTCACTCCGGCATCACACACCCAAGAGACAATGGCAAGATACCAGGCTCCACACAATCACCACACACGCAAGAGACAACAATAAGATACAGGGCTCCACCTTGGCAACACACACCCAGGAGACAATGAAAAGATACAGTGCTTCACTCCGCCACCACACACACAAGAGACAACAGCAAGATACAGGGCTTCACCCTGGCACCACACACTCAATAGACAATGTCAAGATAATGGGATTAACAGTTTATCAGACAAATTCATAGAGAAAACAAGAGAATAGGCTATAAAATGCTCCTTACCCGGCTTCTATATAATGATTGATGGCTGTATCCAGCTGTTTCTGGGATACCAAATAATCACCCCATTCCTCTTCAAGCTTCACTACCTCGCTGGGGAAGGCATAGCGGGCTAGTTCAACAGCTACAATCAACATACATAAAAGTGTATAAATTTTGTACCAATCAAAAAGAGTAGAGAAAATAATCTTAAAGATTAGATTAGAAGGACAGCAAATCAAAAGCTTTAATTGTAAGTGGGAGGTTTTTTTCCATTCTCTTTGAGCGCTGTGTTTTAAAACAGTACAAAGAAAACTGATAGAAAGTAATAAGTCTGCAGAGGTTTAAATGGACAATTCTACTTCGGTAACTATGGCCTTCAACTTGTGTTTTTAATATTGACGAAATATTGGTGAGATAAAATTTTTTGAATCTGTTTACAATAAAAAAGTGTATACCCAAAATAACAACAAATACTGGGAGTTTATCTTGCTGATGGTAAAATGGCTATCAAAACATATCTATACTTAGCAATGTTTAAGATATTAATTAAACAGCTTCATAATATTATTTTTGTTATTTAGCAAAACTGTACAAAAGTGAGGAGGATAGTTTTAACGATTTTTTTTATCTAAATAACACTAATTTTATTAAATGCAAAACAGCGTTACTAACCTCTTCGATAAGCTTTTCCTTTCTTGAAACAGTCCATAGCTCTTTGTTGATCTCTCATATTCTCATACAAGTCACCAGCCTATACAGCATAATAAAAGCAAGTGGTAGTGTATCTGATTGTGGTTCTACATAGGATGAGATACCAGTTCATCGCATTAATAAATCCCCAATGAACAACTGCCTAACAAGAATCAAAATAATCACAAAATTAAAAACATGACCTGTCAGTTGCATAGAAAAATACTAAAAATACTGTTTAATTGTTTGATTGGGATTTAATACCCTACTTAAGGTTGTTTCACTCATATGATAACATGCCAGCACACTGGGTGAAGTAAATCACCCTTAGAATAAAGAGCACCAGGCCAATAAAAAGCTCCCTCCCAACCCTCAGCTCCTAAAAATAACATGGAAAGTTATGACAGCAAATAAATTGTCCAGAGAAAACCCTGGGAATACCTACCTTTTATATTAATAAAAGGTTGAGAAAAAAAGTCATTTTTGACAACAACAAAAAAATTACACTTACTCTTTCATAGAGTTCTCCTTTAATAAGAGCTGAGGCGATCCTACCAATCAGGTCGCTGTTGGTCATTAGCTCCTGGTGAAAACAATCATTATCATATTATTATGAGTTTGAACAAAATGTGTGTTTACTGGTTTGACTGGGGTTTAATATCGTATTAAAGGGTATTTCACAACCACTAATATGATGAGAAGTTGCCTATTTGACACTGTGCCTTACCTAAATACAGTGAAAAAAACTGCATTGTTTGTTTGTTTGATTGGGGGTTAACGTCATACTCAACGGTATTTCACTTATATGACGGATTGTCCACTGCACACTGTTCCTTGCCATATTATGGTGGAAAATTGTGAAATTAAACCTCATT
>JARFOD010003715.1:0-11729 GCA_031763545.1 Mopalia muscosa | reverse complement strand
ACTGAACCCACTGACATAAATAATGCACAGTTAATCTAGTTAACAATCGACCAATGTTCTCACCACAAAACGATAAATCCAGGTTCTCTTATCGTTATCATTATTAACATGCTATTCAGACTCGAACATTGGTGTGTCTACTATAATCCCATTGATTTGAATTTCAAGATCCAAAATATTCGGAACATTTGATTTGAATTTCAAGATCCAAAATATTCGGAACATTTGATTTGAATTTCAAGATCCAAAATATTCGGAACATTTATACACTATCCCACAAAAGTCATATGTAAGCTTAAAAATAAAATACGTTTTGATTTATACTAGCTGTGTGGAAAAAGGTATTAATTTCCCAGAGCCTTATCGCTAATTTCTCCCTTGGGTCTAGTGTTTGTCATGTGTCTTCCATTGAGCTTATCAACAGACTCGTTAAATCAGACAGTCTCGTTTTCTAGTCAAGAACAGACACGTTAAATGATTACAATTTGTCTGGATTATACCACCGCATAAGGAAGCAGATCTCTGGTTAATGACACTTGTTTCTGGGAACGTCTAAGTCCCTGGAGAAAATGTCCAATAAGCGTCACTCTTTGGCCGGTAAGAATGTTTTATGTTGCACTCTTATACTCTTACACCGTTGTGACTCAGCAGATCAGAAGATGGCTTGTCGTGTGCGATATGCTTGATCAGAATGTATTAGAAGCACATGTCTACCTCCTGCGGACATCATTAGTGCTTTTAGGCGCATCTTAGACCATCTCTCCAGCAACTACCTGTGTCTGGGTGACAACTATCCTTTGTTTCAACATGACAGTGACATTCCAGTGATTGGTTGTTGTGTATGTTACACACAACCATGTGATGTTATTTTAGTATGTTTCGATGTTTGAGCTGTGACTTGTGGTCAGGATGGTATTACACAATATGGACATTTTAGCTTAAAATCATTATTAATTCCAACCGGTTGTATCTGGGTTCGTCTATGTGCTTAACATGATGGTGGTTGGTTTAGCACGGTATCTTTTACATATCTTAGTAGGCATTTATGTTTTATGACAACCAGCAAACTTATTTATGTTGTCAATTCTAACACCATGTTCTGTACAACGAAATTCAAAAGGATATAAATAAATGTGCAATAAAACATGAATAAACGAATACATTAGATTTATAAATTGGTTAAATTTCAAGGTAGAGAAATTTACTTCCGATAGGTAGATGATCTGGAAGCGAAGCTAAATCATAATTTTACCTGCAGATTGGTTCCATTAACATAAAACTGATTAATTTACAGACACAAATATATTCATTTTATGCAAAATTCGTAGGTTAAATTCGTAACAGAAAGTGGTTAGTCCAAACGGTCAGGGTAACAAATAATTGTCTGCAATTGTTCACAACACAGACAGGCCCATAGGCTTGTTGCGCAGGGCAGGCTTTTTAAACGGCCTGCTAAAATTGGTACTGTGTGACTACGATGCATCCTGTTCCAAGATCCGGTGTTATAATTAAGTCAAAGATTTAGCTCCTTTGACATGATGCCATTTAAATAAAATTATTGTGCATCATCTCATTTTCAAAGCAGTGAAATTTGGTACAAGTTATCACTATTTGAGGATGACGTGGTTTGAACAAAGTCACCAGGCTGAAGGTCAATTTCGCAGGTAATGGTCAAATGTTTAGCAGCTTACCTCCTATGTCCGTCTCTTTAGTTTTGAAAAAAATATTTGGAAAAAGTTGTCAAACCAAATTGTTAATCGTTATGTTCTCTTACAAAAACCCACTGATAACCAACGTCTTGACGACCAAAGATTTGCTTGTTGTAATAAATTCTGGAAGACATACAGACAAACGTTCCTCCAAACGGAACATGTGTTTGACTATACGTGGGACACATTCGTGTTGAAAGATAAAATGGCGGTGTTTCCTGTCATACAAAAACAAACTGAAAAAAACGCTGAGTATTCCGTGAGAAGATATTTTAAATCTGGGCGATGAAGTAAACTTACAGGTATCGTTCAAAACAGTTTTAATAGACCCGGGTGTATAATGAGTGGGTACAATGTGGAAGAGAAAAGCCTGTAATTGGTAGATCAATAGACATAAAGCAGTCCATTGAGATTTAAATCTGCTACCGGTCATAAAGTCTTTGTCCCATAATATCCCCTGTGTTTTAGAACTTTTGCCTTTTTAACTATCTATTCTTGATCGATAGTGTGTTATTTGTTTAAGATGTTTTTGTGACCTTATAAAGCAGGTATATTTTTAGAAACCAATGTTCTATCAATTATACAAGATTTCTACAGTGAGTTTAAGTCATTTTAATCAACTGAATAATCATCAAAGTAAAGGTGGCCGCGTTTGTTTTGTTTTATAGTGCCCATGAAGTTTTTAGGGATAAACAAACTTGCGAGATGTAATGTCAGTTTTCCTACTGCAAATTAACACATAACAGCACCCGCGTTAGCTTGGCCAGTAATGACTTTTAATTTTTGTTAAAGATATGGATTAACATATTGAGACGTTCTTGCGGATTACGATGGCGACGGGAGTGAATTAGATCAGTTGAACGACTTCCAAACGATCATGCCTGATGCAATCGTTTCGGTGTTTGATCAGTTTCCAGCATACATTATTGAATAGTATGTTCTCCAGATATCTATAACATCTGTTTATCAAAATATTAAGTTACAAATCTGAGCTTTGATCGAGATTTAATTTTCGAAATTAAAGAGTAACTCAACATATGTGTGTTTTTTAAAAAATAATTTGAACATAAAAACGTAAAAAAAGGGAGTCCTGTTACATGGCCACAAACATTAACTTTCTAACTTGATGGAAGCGATACACATCTTGGTTGAGTTAGAGCCAATCATTGTTGGAATACATCCTGTCAGGTAAATGAAATACTCTTAAGTACGACTGAAGACACATTCAATCAGTGAATCAATAAATCAATTACGCCGTGATATGGGCCTAGTTTTCTGCGTCTGTTAACTCATAGTTACAGGAATCGTATAGCCGTTTCTAACCGCTTTCTTTTTTCACTTAATACTCTTTATATCAACATAATCATGCAGTTTAGATTATCATTATTATAAAACTGAGTCATCCATTACTTGCATCAATGGTTAGGGTTGTCCTAGTTTTCCCCCTAAGACATTACTACTGAAACATAATTTGAAAATAACTTATAACGAAGGACCGACACGTTTGCGTCGAAAATAGCAGTAATGGCCACTTTAAAACGTCCACTACACGGGGATCCGGAAGCCACCATTGATAAATGAACATTTTACACGAGCAGTTAGTTTACAATTAATCTGCCGTTTAGCAGAATACGCTATCACCAACAAACGGCCACCATAATAACCATTTAATGACAGGGAGAGTAATGTTAAAACTATCATTTACGCATTAAATTATTTCATCTAACGTGCAAGAAAAATCACCCTATGGCTTAGAAACAGCGGACAAACACATTTATTTAAAACTCCTTGAAACACATACCTAATTAAATGAACAAACTCACTGTTAAAAATAAGGAAATTATTAAAATCACATGTGGCTTTTTTTTAGGTCCCTTCAGAGACATTAAAAACTATATTTATCACTTACAGTATCGTGGCTGTATCGTGTTCATTTTATGTCAGGAAGGCAAGCTATGTAACAGCTTTCGGGGACATGATAAACAGCTGGAATAGATCAGTAAATGTTAGCTTTATTACCTCCATTACTTAGGTGAAAAACAGCTCATGCAGTTGCCCTAATTTAAAAGTATGTTAAACGAGCTTGTACAATGTGTATACAGCTATCGGTAGAATTATTTTAGAAAAAACCCAGCTCTTAAACAGCTATCCTAATCTGACGTATCAGTAAGCCACAGAATTCATTTTGCTAAGCAACAGTGAATGTGCTCCTTTTTTCCCGAAGTGTCCCCTTTGGACGATACATTTGGTAGGAGACAACAGTACTTCCGCATTAAAGCCATTGATTTAAACCTTGTGTCACAGAACAATAGAGACTCGGTAGTGAATGTTCCGACAGACTGATGTATTGAGTAATACTCGTAATGGTCTCAGTGGAGATTTTCCTCAATTTTTTTTTTCTGTGCTTTTCTCGATCAAATAAAACTTACGCCACCTGAGGTGGTTACACTTATGATGATCGGACAAGTATTAACTTCGTTTTGAATGTTCTCGGCTTACCTTGTCTAAATGTCACAGGAAGGGTTTCAGAAAGCAAGATACATTGATACGGTATAAGTTCATTTTTATAACGCGAAATTAGTTTTGGTACCAATGGCTATCCACTACTTTACCTCTAACATTCATTTATGTGACCAAGATACATAGGATAGGCTGGTCTGGTCAGGGCAGTATGTATCAAGAATAGTCAGACTGTGTTGTCGTAGTAGTGAACATTCCTACACAGAGAAACAACCTCATAGTTTAGGGTTATGTTAGTGTAGGGTTATATAGGGACTACGTGCTTACATAAAATTAAAATACGCCAAACGCGGCTGTAAATGCCAGTCATTTAATAAATCAATTTGGCACTGTTATCACCAGGATTCGTAGACAACAAATCGTAGCTAAACGATATGCATGTAACTTGTAGGATCTGTCACTCATATCACTTTCACTCTTCTCACACTATTTAAATAACCACGTCTAGTCTTACCTATACATTATTAATATTGAACAGTGATATATAATGGTTATTTATAGGTCTGGATGGTCATGAATGTACATTCGCACCATAGATATATCAGGCTCATCAATAACTATATTGTCGTCCTAACACAGTGTGTTTATTCTTACTTGTTATGTTTGACCGATTCCGTGTCTAATGAATGAGTTATCGCAAATGTACCCATGGACACGTAATGCAAATTACTAAATAAATTGGCAATGTAAGGAAAAATACCGCTACCGAGAGTAGAAGTTATTTACACTCGTTTACAGTGGAAATAGTCGCAATCCTGTATAATACAGTTAAGAATTACATTCATCAACTGTGAAGTATTGTATACTAAACTTCCAAATGCAAGACGATGACAGTTTGACTTCATGATGTTTTCAGGGTTGAAACAGCTAATTGCTTACCGCAAGTAATACCAGTCAAAATATAAGCGTTGTTTACGATAGGTTTGTCTCAAAACAGAATCTCTGGCGGAGCAATAAATTCACTTTTACAATTATCCTGTTGAAGGCCTTGTCGGGCTATCTTCATGAAGGCATTATCCACTTACACCTAAACTGTATAAACTCATTATGATTTATACAATGCCTTTGTCCACTATAAATAACATATTCCTAAACGCAGCGTTTTTGTCTCTGTCAAAGAAAGCGGCTTTTATGTGGGAGTTTTATTCAAATCCGATGTATGAAACGGTAAGGTCGTTGTTTAATAAAACGATGTGCACTATATCGTCTACGGTACCCATGCAGATATATCATTTCATTTGAATCGTTTCACATCGATTGTTCCGCCATTTATCGGTGTTAACATGGATGCATAGAAGTCCTAGACTAAATAAACCCAGACAACAAAGCAACTCTTTGTAAAGTTACAAATTTATTTGTTTATTCTTAAAGTGACATTCTGATATTATATTTATGTACTTTACACATTTCTACATATATTAGTTTCTGGTGTTTTGGGTAAGAGTAGCATAAAATCCTGAATGTGGTTTTAGAAAGGATACA
This sequence comes from Mopalia muscosa, assembly GCA_031763545.1. Taxonomy (NCBI): domain Eukaryota; kingdom Metazoa; phylum Mollusca; class Polyplacophora; order Chitonida; family Mopaliidae; genus Mopalia; species Mopalia muscosa. The sequence goes on along the minus strand of JARFOD010003715.1, from coordinate 6,018 downwards.
CAGACTACAATATAGTTATATTTCCTATTTGGCAAAAAAGTATAATGTGTCTTGAAATTAGTCCGAAATTATCATTTCTCCACTTATGTTTCTTAAATAACTGGGTAGAAAATGTGATCGGATATTAAAGTTATACCAAGCTATCACAACATTATTTCATTCTTCTAACTCCAATATTTTATTATTTCGTTATTAAGGCGTGGTAGTCTAGTGCGTGACATAAACCGGCGACGACGCCACTGTTAACACAGACAAGACGGAACAATCATAAGACTCCTGTCTTCCTGATGGCCCTTAGCACTGGCGACCATGGCATAAGGAAGCTCAACCCTACATGTGCATCTGTTCTGCACGTTATTATCAGCTTTGAGCTCACTTATTATTACTAATTATTACTCTCTTCCAACAGGAACAAAGTACAAGCTGTAGCCGACAAACAATCACGGCTTTAATCTCTAAATCTTAATAGTTAAGACTTCCGCCAATCGTGATAGGTGACTTAGAGGTAAATACTAACTCGAGCGTTGCTTAGTGGAACAGGATTAGTGTAAAGTACTTCCAATTGGGTTGCAACATAGTTCAGTCGGTCATATCACCTTTTCTGACAGCTACAACGAGCAGGTGAATATTTAGGTTATCAAATAAATTAATACGGTCTATTACAATTGGAGGTTAAAGCCTACGGGCCTTTGCTTTGCTCTTGTTTGTAGCGAGTAATAATTTGTAATAAAAGTGAGCACGTGCGGGTGCCATGTACGCTCAATATGACACGCGCGTTCGAGACATCGATTAGTTTTAGGGATATCCAAAATGAAATGTATATAACTAGCCAAGATTTAATTGATTCAGTAACTATTTGTGGAAAAAACAGTATTCGTCAGGGGGCCGAATGTTTATAAAGACTTCCGCTCAGTAGCACGATGATTTTCGTCCTCTGAGTAACGTATCCACGAACAATGTGGTTAGATGTCATCGGATTAGTAATAGCAGTGGGTATAAAACATTAAAAGGAAGTCTGTATTATCCAGACCAGAAATTTCGACGGACCAGACTTGATGAGTTAAAAAACTTTCAGTTTGATTTAATTTCACTTAACTCTTAAATCCTAAGAAAACACAAAAACATGCTGTTTTCTTGAGATTTTGTAACAAATTTTGCATAGAAATATGTCTTTCCATTTATAACGGTAAAGTCACCATAGAAGCAACTTTTCTGAATTAAACCATTCCAACTTTTTACCAATTCAGCATTTTGAAACTGGTTCAGATAAATATAGGGTTCAATGATTGAACAGAAAAACAATAATGGCGTGGTGGGGCTATTCGATTAATAAGGATAGAATAAAGATAGTGTTCAAGAATTGCGGCGGGTGTCTATTCTGTAAATTAAGATAAATATAGAGTTAAAAAATTAGGTTCTTGGTTGAATCAATTACTTTCGAAAAATATCGTGTCAAAGATTGTTAGTTTATTGGATTATCTTAGATAATAATAGTGTTGCAAACACGTTTTGAGGTTTTTTTTTATATTTCTTAAGATAAATATACGTAACCGTTAAAAAACTCCATACTCTATACTTTGTGAAACATATCAGTGGGAATTTACATGTTAAGATAGATATGATGTTCAAGACATGTGTGTTGAATTAATTCCATTATTTCAGCATTGTATTTTAATCCAACAATATTAAATATTTTAAAAGGGGATCTCAACAATAAAGAAGATTAGATCATGTAATGATTTGAAGTAGAATTCCTTCCTTATAACCTCCACCAAAGGCACAAGGAACATTTTATTGTACGGTACATGGACTTTTCATGTGAAATATTTTGTTCCATAACATTTCGCCCTGAAACCTCAGTTACCTTTATACAGTTTTACATCCTTCCTAACAGTTGTCTCTCGTTGTATTAAGTGACATCCAATATATTATCTGTTCAGAGTATCAGCTATTAACTAAATTAGTGGAAGAGTATTTCTGATGCCAAATATATGCTATAACAATTGGTGCTTAACACCATGTTAACGTGAATGTCACTTATACGTTGCTGGTGTACTCGTACAGTAAATAGCCCCACTTACGCATAACATGTAAAGTGTTTGCTTTTTGGGAAAATAAATGCTACAAAAATATAATATTTTAATATTCAGAAGGTTATGTGGTGTGAGCTCTCCACCATACTCGCCCTCTGGCTAAGGGCAATGCTGTATTTACTTAACACTGGATGAAATTAACTTTCCAACATTATATTAACGCTGCACACCTTGGTTGAGCTAGTGTCAGTTTTTGTTCAAATATACAGCCAACATATAAGTGAAATACCCTTACGCACGGCGTAAAACATCAATCAATTTCTGAAAAATAGTCCATACTTCTATAAATCAGTGACATCAGAGTTTGCTGGTAAATCAAGACAATTTAGGCTGCGTACCATCTGATGCAAATGACGCACCTATGTTTTTTAGCCAATTAAAATAAATAAAATGTATTCCAATTACCCTGTCTAAACAGTCAGATCTCAACAGCTGATGAACGTGTATTTCTTATAATCAGATATATCCAAATTGAATAATTAATAAATTAAAATACAATAACGACTGACAATATCTTGAGACCAGCCCTTGGAAAAGATTTACAAACAGATCTAATCTATGCTATTAATAAAGGATCAAACTACAGATTTAAATGGTCTTTATTTCAAATATACCATTCCTTAGGTATCGACCAAGCCAATGTCCATGCACTGGGTAAAGACGTAGTTGAGGTAGAATAAAACTAACATAAACAATATTTCTAAAAATGGGTTAAGAGATGAGTTCTGAGAAACGTCAATAAAGAAAGCACAAATTTATTGTCATTTTTTTTTTTGCCACGACATTAATATTGTATTTGTCTGTTTTTATTGTTGCGAAAGGGCAATGACATTTTGGAAAGTTCTTGTAAAAACGTGTTTGTTTAATTCCCCTTCAGCTGATTAGTACTGATCTTGTATTGCATACACGATATTTATGGACTTCGCCAGAAAGGTGATTTTAGGCAGTAGCCACAGATAATAATTTATCTTCTTTCCCCTGACAGACCGATGTTATTCTAATGTCTAGCTCTCACTCTCTCAACCCTTTACACCATTCTGATGAGTCGGGGAATTGTCCCTCGTGTTCAGCCGGTGGAAATGGATTCTGGCTCACTAGCTATAGTTAGGAATGGATTGATATACTTATTTAGATTTCACCTCATTAGGAACAGAAGTACTTACTGACTCACATATATATCCGTTATATTTAACGAGACAGATGATTAGGTTTGTATTTCCATCCATTGGTAATGGTTTAAGATTCGGTATTTCAATATTCCATAGATATATATATAAAATTCCCTTAAAATTCATATCATTTGGTGTACGCTTGGAAACGTTTTCATTCAATTAAAAAATATCTGATGAACTAATGCTACGCACTCAAAGTTAAGAACCCGTAACCCCCCCCCCCCCCCCAAAAAAAACAACAAAAAACAACATTGTCAGAAATTATATACAGCATTATATTTGTACAAAATACCACACTATTGAAGTGTGGGACCAGAACTCCACGCAATAATTATTAAGTTACGACCGCTCGTGACACTTCCGTGGAAATCTTATATTCATTATTGGAGATTCATTGAAAATTATGAGTTTGTAGATCATTGATTTACCCTCAGTTTAAACTTATGTAAGCGCAATGAGACAGTCAAATCAATACAACGACCTTATTTCCAGCAACGTCTGTGAATTAAATCAGATATTTGACACTTGTTAAGATAAATTAGGTTGCAATAATTTAACAGAACAATAATTGCGTGATAGAGCTATTCGATTAATTAAGATAGAGATAGTGTTCAAGAATTGCGTCGTGGGTCTATTCGATAACTCAAGATCAATATAGAGTTAATACATTAGGTTGCTGGCTGATTCAATTATCATGTTCAAGATTGTTAGTTTATTCTGTTATTTAATATAACAATGATTTTGCAAAAGCGTAGTGAGGCTTTTATATTACTTAAGATGTATAGGTGGTATCAAAAACGCTCCATACTGTACTATGTGAAACTTATCGGTGGGGATTTAAATGTTAAGATTAATATAATGTTCAAGAATTGCGTGTTCGGTTCATCTCATTATTTCAGCATTGTATTTTAATTCAACCATGTTTACTGTTTGAAAAGGGGAGCAACAATAAACACGATTAGATGAGAATTAATTTGTAGTACCATTTCTTTCTCCCAACCCTCTCTCAAAGCCGCAAGGAACGTTAATTGTATAGTACATGATCTTTTCAGACCAAATGATTTGCTCCATATCATTTCACTCAATAACCTCAGTTACCTTTGTACAATTTTACATCCTTCCTTACAGTTGTTTCTCATTGTATTAACTGACATCCAATATATTATCTGTTCAGAGTATTAGATATTAACTATATGTTTGTAAAAGTTATGCTGCTGCCAAACATATGCTATGACAATTGGTGTTTAACACTGTGATAAGGGAATGTCGCTGATACGGTGGTAGTAAATACAGTAAATAGTCACACTTACACATAAAATGGAAAGTGTTTGCTTTGTTGGGGAAAAAATGTTAACCAATTGCTACAAAACATACATTATCTCATTAGTCAGAAGATGATGTGGTGTGAACTGTCCACCATACTTTGCTTAACCTGATTCGAACGAGATACGTCCACATGCCTAGCCTAGCGCACCATTGTAGAACTAGTATGTATATAAACTGCCTATAATAGACTTACTTTCTGGTTTCATTCAGTTATACAATGTTTGCTTTAGACATAAACACTATGACCTCCAAATGATCTTTTTTATTACTATGGTAGAAAATTGATAGACAAAGTTTTCATTACATATAAAAAAATAGGGTTGTCTATGTAGAAGTGGAAAGATTTTTGTTTTAACCTATTGGTTTTTGGAAATAGTGTATACTTCGATAAATCAGTGCAATCAGAGTTTGCTGCTAAACCCAGACGTTCTTTTTTACTGTGTAACTGTTCAATGCCCCATCTGATGCAAATGACACACCTATGTTTATTAACCAATAAAAGTAAATAATATTTCTTTCATTCGTCCTCTCTAAACATTTAGATCTCAACAGCTGGTGAAATTGAGTTTTTATAATCAGATATATCCAAATTGGAGAATAAATAAATCGAAATACAATAACTACTAACAATACCTTGAGAGCATGCCTTGGAAAGCATCGAGAAAAAGATGTAATCTATGCTATCGATAAAGGATCAAACTACAGATTTAAAAGGTCTTCATTTTATATATACCATTCCTCGAGCGTCGATAAAACTCCCCTCTTAACACTAAGAAAAGTTTATTTGAGATGAAGGCGAATAAAACTAACATAAAAACTAGTTCTCAAAAATGGGTTGAGAGAGAGTTCTGAGAAATGTCAAACACGAATATGTTTTCATTTTTGCCTGGAAACTAATATTGTATAAGTCTGTTTTAATGTTACGACAGGGCAATGCCATTTTTTAAACTTCTTGGAAAAAAACTTGTTTGTCTTATTTCTCTTCGGTTGAATAGAACTGAGCTTGCATTGCATACACGATATTTATGGACTTCGCCAGAAGGGTGATTTGAGGCGGTAGCCAAAAGATAATAATTTATCTTCTCTCCCCTGGCAGACCGATGTTATTTTAATGTCTAGTTCCCACTCTCTCTCTCTCAACCCATTACATCATTCTGATGAGCTGGAGTATTGTCAATCCGTGTTCAGTCGGTGGTAATGGATTCTGGCTGACTAGCTATAGTTAAGAATGGATTTATTTACTTATTTAGGTTTCACCTCATTAGAAACAGAAGAACTTTATCATTCGCACATACATCCGTTGTAAAAGAACAAAAGGAACAACAAACACAAATAATTTTGATTGAATTATGGCTGCAGCTTTTACTCACCAAATACAATTGAGGATACCGACCTGCCAACTTATCAGGTATTGGGCATTCCTCCAA
>JARFOD010003693.1:0-11730 GCA_031763545.1 Mopalia muscosa | reverse complement strand
TACACTACATCTTAATATATTAATTCAATTTTTGGGATACAACAAGCCCTTTGGGGTTTTATTCCCGCTGAATATTTGTTTTTTTACATTTGTGAAGTTTGTGTTAAAATTCAGTGAATAAAGAATCAATCACAAAAAAAAAAGATTATTTGCACTATAAGCCTATAGTTTATAATAAAATGCCTACATTTATTGTATACTTATAAATATATTTATTGAAATGAAACACGAATCTTGCCTGACAAATTTTGCCGCTTTATCTTGAACCAGTGCTGCAGGGCTAAAACATTTAATTTATTTTGCATACTGGCAGGGAACTCGTGTACAGGATTGGCACATAGTAATATATACAAAGACGAATTGTCTTCAGCTTAACGACTGTTTGAGTTGACGTAGGAAGTGTAAAAAAATGACGGGGAGGTTGGCTGAATGCTGACAGTAAAGTACATCACCGTAGCCGCGTTTTTGGAAGGCAAAGTGGGTTTAAAAGACAGCACTACAGCCTGCCGGATCTAGGTGGTAACTTTAGTAAAGAGAAACCCGATTTAGTCTGTTGGTCTCCAGCTGACATTCTGACTACTCAAAAATAAATTAATTTGTTTGATTGAATGGGGTTTAACGTCGTTCTCGAGGATATTTCACTTATATGACGACGGATTATCAAAATCACACTGTTCCTTGTTGTATTGCGTTCAAACCACCCCAGTGGTTGCCAGAGGCACATAGTGTGACTCACGCATATAGCCGATGCAATCGTATTCTCGTAAGGCCATCGCGCAATAATTTCCGCTAATAATTGGGGGCGACGTATACGACAGATCAGCTATATTAAAGAAGTGCAAAACAAGATGGAACGGGTGTATCTTACGGTCAACGTCTCTAGGTAAGAAGAATCGATTATATTTTGAATGATACCCTATGGTCGAAAGGCGGAATCAATCCCATCACATTGAACTATACGCGTGGCCGCGGGCCTAAAAAATTAGGCATGTAGCTTAGTATCTAAGAGAAGAGTACACGTTATAAATAGAAGACAGCTATTTAATGCACAGTAAAGAAACTGTCGAACATTTGTTTACATGGATTTTATAAACAGGGAACAGATGGTGCAGCTAGATTCCCAATGTGGTCAAAGATTTTATTAATTATTCAGTTAGGTGCATTAGAAAAATCGGAAATTAGTAAATCTTTACGTCTTTATAATTATGGTAAAAATTCAAGTTGAGAAAACCTGAAAGCAAGAAAAACTGACACAACACAGAGAATGCAACGAAATTTGTCAAAAGTTGCAGCTGGAAACCTTCATATCATTCACAGCAACGCAATACTTTGTAGCAATATTTTAACAAATATGTTTTGGGCAATTGTTTTTATTTCATTGTAGGCTGTCACAAAGTTACGTTTCTTGGTAACAGAAACGTAAAAATGTCATCTAAAATCCAACTGGGTTACGTTTAAAGAGCACAAATTATTCTCAGAATGTATATCAATGAGGACTATGCGTTACGCACTTAAGGGTAAATGATAAGTAACAGTGAATGACTTAAGGCTTACAAATATGTTTTTAATTCAAGCATAGTAAACTTATTCAAAAGTAATGGAGTTCTTGTGAAACTCTGATCATTCACTTAATGATATTTCGTCATGTTTACGTGCTACAAGCCGAGTATATGCTCCCTATTGTCCTGTCGCACTTGGTAGATTATCGATCTGTATTGATTGAAAATCTACTATCGTAGTCCACTTGACAGAAGCAGATAGCCTTCTCAGACAGCGATAAGGACACTACTTCATCGTCCTTGTATCAAGCTGGCTGTTGTTTTCGCTTCAGATTATAATAAGACGTTAAACGAAGTTCTATTCCTCTCTCACAGAAGTCTCACTTATGGGCAGCAGATACGCAGAGAACAATCAAATGCATACCCAATGAAAAATAAGTGTATTTGATCGGCCGGTCAACCAATAAAAACAATTACCGTACTTAATAAACCATACAAGAAACTTAGAGTATCGGACCCACGATAAAGTCAACCCACGAGTCTGTGGAGGTGCAGTTGACTGTAAATAAAAACACATTTAACAACTTAATAATTATTACCACAACAGTGGTAAAACCAAATCAATAAGCTCCCATGTTTTTAACCGCACCCTATCACACCTTTTCCAGTCCGTTATCCTTTTACAATCCGTTTTTAGACGCTTGTCTGCTCGCTGTTTTGGATCCGCTTCTTTTGTTTTGTGATGCCTCATTTTCAGTAAAAGTATTACCAATCACAACGACAATGGTAACTAAAAATTGGGCTGGTGACATTCTAGTGAAACCTGTAGCCGTTACACCACGTATATCAGCGTTGAGTTAAGTATTACTAATGTTAAGCGTTTAACAACCAGAAAGGATGGTACTATAACAAACTGAATTCGATTCTAGTACAGTTCCAGACCACAAGCAATTAGGTCCACATGGCATCTCCAAAAGACTGTAGTTATTTCATAAAAGAAAAATCAACCCAAGTGATTGAGTCGGACAATACCGTTAGTTATATCTATACAGTATACACGCAGCCTTGCCTCAGCTTGCCTACGCTTATGTCTCGAAAAAAGTGTATGTGTCAGGATGACGGCCATTTTGTGTTTATCCAAAAACCATGTAAATCAACACCGACAAGTACAACATTAAGGCACTGCTACAAAAACAATCACAGGCCAAAATAACTATAAAAACGCATAAAACAGACACACAAACAGAGTAAAAAAGCCATCTGGCCTGGAGGTTCGCCCTTCTAAGACAACAAGGGATGCAATTCAAACCTTCCGGTTCGAAAAATATACGTTTTATATATGTCCAAAAGCCACAGAACACATTTTGGTGGTGGCTCGTCAAAACTCGACATTCATTCTTTATGAATTGTTGTAAATAACTATAATTCATATCTGTGTGAAATTGTTACAAACATATTTAACCATCTAATTTTTACAACTGAAATAAAGGTATTGTGGGGATTTTGACACTTGTGTCTGTCCAGTCGTTCTTAAATTTTGATTTTGTATGAACATTATATGTACTTTGAATTGACCGTTTTAACTGTAATATTTACCAGTTTTCTCTTTGTGGTGTTAATTGAAAGCCAGGAGTGCTATTAGTTGGAAATATTTTATTTAAAATTAAATTTAAAAAAAAATAGTTATGAAAAACTTGACTGTGATGTTCTGATCACAGTGTAGCTGAGTGTGGCGTAAACAAAAATCAGTCAATTAATCAATATGAAGATTTTGGAATGCAGGTTTGGTTTCCTCCTATAGATATCTGATTTCTATAATGTTGGCTATGTTTCCTCAGTCAGTTAATACTCTGGCAGTATTGTCGGATAAGACTGGTCCTACAACAGACCAACAGTAACAAAAGTAGCATTTTTCTTTTACAATAAGCCATGTTATAAGTTGATGATAGAAAACACTGTGATACTCCGCCAAGGCAACCGAATCAAGCTTTACGAGTTTCAAAGCATGACACATTTCCCTTGGCTAAGAGGGACAGAAAAAACCCGGCGGCAAACTGCATAGAAACATGTAACACAAAAGCCTTATATTGTAGAGTAGCAATACCTGACCACATTTGAACCAATAGAGCGTTTTTACACCATGGCTTAAATATGTCGTAATGTCGAATATTTGCCTATGCTATTCCTATTTTGCCGATGAGTTTATTTTTTTATTGTTAGTTTGTTTCTTTGTTTTGGTTTACTTTTGCTTTACTTGTATATTAGCATGTTTTATGAGGACTTAAACCGCAGTATTATTGCGCTGGCTACGTTTGATATGTGTGTATGTCTCTATGCATATGCATTGTTCCAATTTTATGTATGCCCAGCTTATCGTGGTGAAGGCGTATCTCTATGGAAACCAAATATACTAAACAGTTTCTCGTGGTTAAGGCATATCTCCACGAAAACCACATCTTCTAAACTAACCTGTGAACAAGATGTTTTACTATTAAATGTTATGTACACCCAGTTTCTCGTGGTGAAGGCATATCTCCACAGAAACCACATCTACTAAACTAACCTCTGAACTAGATGTTTTACTATTAAATGTTATGTACACCCAGTTTCTCGTGGTGAAGGCATATCTCCACGGAAACCACATCTAATAAACTAACCTCTGAACAAACTGTATTAGTATTAAATGAAGAGAACAATCAAATGCATGTTTCACTTTTCAAACAATGTATCGCATCTGTCGGTATATAAAGGTAAACACCTGAGAAAGACAATATTAATTTGAGTATTGGCCCTTATTTGACATATTCTTGGTTGTCTGTTACGGCGGTCACGTTAAGGTTCACCCTTAATTTGTTAAATGTAACTTAAATATATTTCAATGTTCGGAGCTATATAGCAGAATAATATATGACATTTCCAAACGACGAATATATGTGTCAGACTTTTCATTTAGTATTAAAGTTTGTTTGATTGGACTTTAAGGACGTAATAACGTCTAATGTTATTTCAATCAGTCTGCCATCAACAATGGTGATCGATGTCTGGACAATCATCAGACACTGTACATAGACACAGTTTTGGTAGGTCTGATAACACCAGTGCTACATACACCAACCGACAGACGTTTAAATGAATAGGATTAAACAGAAATACATCCCTCTATCTCTGGGATAATATCTTACAAAGTAGCACCTGTTCATTTACAGCTGACGCTTTGTACATACTTTACCTTTTATTGTTAGTGTTTACCTACAGATGTGACCTTATTTAAATATCGAAACAATTAAACTTTACCTATAGTCGATTATTAGGCTTGTGCATACTGTAATCCTTTATATTCTTCATCTGTGGAGTCTCCTGGAACACAACTAAATGTATCATACCATGATCCGTGTTGAGGAGGCGAAAAAAGTGTAGCCTAAATGGTGTAGTCCCACGACGACTACAATCCCACGAAGTATAATAATGAAGGTGAGAATTTATCCCTGGTACATCAGCAGGGGCTGGATTAACCAACGTTGGGGGATTAGGTACCAGGGAGATCTGTTCTTTGTGGCAAGTTGACGAATGTTCCTACGCGTCATGATATACATGTAACTAGCGATATTTAATTCCGACACTTTCACCATGATAACTGTTCACACAGTTATAAGGGTTGGCTCTATTATTTATGACAACTGACGACTGTTCACTTTGCTTCGTGATATTACTAGCGATGTTTAATTTTGACACTTTCATTTATATTACGAAATGATTAAACACGTTATTGTTGTTCTTACCAGTATATATATATATTAAAGACTAGATAAATGTTCACAAAGTCATACCAATATGAGACTCTTCCAGACATTGTTACATTTGTTCGGATAAACGCTGGCATCTGCTTGAAGGCAATTTTCCCGTTGCAATGTGGAACCATTATGAAACCGAAGGGGCCAGGACAACCAATCACATGGAAGGGTGGCATAGAAAATTCAATAAATTGACAAAGAAGGCCCATCCCAACTTATTTTAGATAATGAACGTTTTCAAAACAGAACAGGCATCAAACTTAGGTAAACCAAATTTATACTGTAAATACAACTGCGTAACTATATGTTTAATTCTATGATATATTTTATTGTGTGCTGTAAATAAAGATATCTATAAGTTATGCTGTTATCGTAAATAAAGCCACTAATAAGAACTCCAACTGCTTCACAACTGTTTCACAACTTTTAATTCGATATAATCTTCACCATACTTTGAACACAAATCCCACGACGTATACGCTTTTACTGTAGTCGTCGTGGGTATAAATTGTTAATTGCCTAAACAAAACATTTTAAATAAACTTAGATATGGTAGTCCGGCCATAATTATTCTGATAGGTCCATTCGTCTTCCGAAGTGTCTCCCTTTGTCAGAATTCAAAATTTCCGGTGCAGTAGAACTGCCAGACCGGTTACAACGTATTGGGATATCCAGTTTACCACAACATGGTATTGAAGAGATATCCAGTTTACCACAACATGGTATTGAAGAGATATCCAGTTTACCACAACAAGATATCGAAGAAAGACATGACGACTGATATGGATGTTCAACTTCTTGATATAATTAGGTAGCGACGTTTCGATCTCGAAACTGCCTTTCGAGTGCACAGTTAGAGTGCACATAACTGCAATTTCACCTTTTTTAATTACTATTATGTGTTGAATTATCTCTGGCCAATAATATTTTATCCACTAATCTTCCATGTCATACAAGCCTTGAAATCTTCCATTAATCTGATTAAAAATACAGGGTTAGTACATGTTAGTAAAAGATTCGGTAACTTTCATTGTTTAGGCATGTTCACTTAATACTGTAAATGACTAATTTTTCGCGTGGAATTAATTTTTGCGATATTCGCGGTTACGACTTTCGCGAGAAAATTAATTCCCGCGAACAGACGTGTATCAATACAATGTATCCACGCTATGGCGTACCATGGCATACCTCCTACACAATATCCACAATTAGTCTTTAAAATCTGTAAACCAGCCGGAAATAATTTGCGAGTGGGTTAAACAAGTAGCGACATTATGTTGTTGTTGCAGCTTATTGTATCTTAGGCCATTAAAGTTAGTGAATAGTTTCTCAGGCACCGCCGCATGACGTCAAAATTCCCCGACTCAACATTTTTTTATAGTAATAAAAAAAGTGTTTCTATAGTAGGCCTACACATGTACTGCATGCACTATGGCAGGCGAAGTGTTTCAATATTAAATAAATTATATTTGCTTGAAAAAGTTAATATGTTTGAATAAAAATGTAATATATGTTTTAAAATTCTGCATTTGCATTCAACAAATTTATATTTTAATTGTAATTTTGTAATTTTTGTTCAAAAATTGTGCATTTGCATTCAACACATGTATATATATTTATTGTCTACATATTTATATTTGTTCATGAATTTATATATTTATTGGCCACATTTTTATATTTGTTCATGAAACAGTTTAAATTTTATGTTGTAAAATTGCATTCTGGAAAATTTAACGAAAGACATTCATAAGGCGAGATTTCATTGTATGAGTGTTACATGTATCAAAGGCTGAACCATTCGGATATCCCATAATGCACTTTTGCAATAAATATATTACGTTCGTTTTGAAGACAAATAAAAATTCATGCATATAAATCCAAATCATCGCATACATATAAAAACTTGAATAACAAATATATAAAACTATTGCACATAAATTTTAAATACAGAATATAAATACAACTTTATGCAATGAAATCTGTAAGTTATCGACAATAAATTTATATTTTAAACGAAGAAAGTTAATATAGAATATTGAAACACTTCGCATGCCATAGTGAGCTCACTTTCGCTGGATCCAAATTTGCCTCCCATGATGGCTTCGATAAACGATATCTCTTCGCTTGATAGATTAATTGATCGATTGAAGATTTAAGTCGTGGTTGAGGATATTTAACGTATGCCACCGCAGTGTATTCCAACAATAATTAACACTAACACAAACAAAATGTGAAGCGTTTTAATACTGTTGGAAAGATCATTTTCCTCCAGTTCTATACCGTATAATAAAACATTTCTACCAGTACTGTTTTCTATGTTTTATGTAACAACATCGGCCTCAGTGATTTTTAGGATGTCGTTGTCATTACAGCGAGAGAGCTTTTTAAAAATCACCTGATAACCCTTTTCTTGTGCAAAATATACAGAGTGCATAATGTAGCCTATACGGTATGTACTTCACACCAAAGTTAAGTATTATAAAAACAAATGAAAGTCGCTATAGTATAGGTTTATTTAGGGTGTGGATAGAGTGCATCCGCCGGTGAATGTAGGCCTAGGAGGCTCTGTCGAGATAAATGTACGATTGTGAGGCCTAATAACTCGTCTATATCACGACCGAGCTTATTTAGTAACCATCCATTCACATTCGTTGATTGATTGATTAACTAATTAGTGTTTTTTTTGCGACATTCAGTGGCATTTCAGTTACGCTTCATGTGCATGGCTAGAAGTCATGTGGCATAAAAACCTCGACTAGACTCTTGCCTTTTAGTTATCGCTAGCATTGAGATCATATATCTAGCACAAACAGTTTTGATACTATTTAATATATTCCTTGTAAGAATGCATAAGAGCAAGAAGTTCTCTTCCGTTACATACTCATGCATTCATTTGGTTGTTGATGCGAAAAACACAACTGAACAGAGAAGCAACTTCAGCGTTGAACAAGACTATCTGGCAAGTTGGCAACTATCTGTACTGGAGAGAAATATATCTAGGAAAACATAATAATTGTTTATTGGAACGTATGGGTCTAAGTAGCACAATGTATAGGGCTTATTCCTCCGACCTATCTCGCCGGCCTCTTAAAACATATATATATATTTTTAGATGCACTAAAAACAATGATTAATATTTTGCCTATTTTCTTTTCTGACTTTTTTCAATTTTATTAATGCAAAGGGACATAACTTATACGTGTCAATTCGGGCGATAAACTGAAATAAAACTTTATTTAAACGTCAGGAAATAAAGAAGGAAGATTATTGTGACCTTTGTATCTCCCCCCACCCCCCAGAAAAAAAAACAACAATATGTTTAGAGAGTGCGGCGGATCAATTTCCAACCTTCACTATGGGTTGAGATAGACGGAGGAATTACCCCTATTCATTGTGCTAGGGTCGTAGCAGACTTCATGATACTTCAAACCTTCCTCTTAATATATATATACGCCCCGTCAAACCAATGGTAGAGAATGGAAATCAACCCGCCGCTATCGCCGGCCTGTCAAAATATATATGATTTTTCCCTTATATTTTGGGTGATACCATAGGCAAAACAATCTAACTCCTATACTTTGTTTTCTTAGATCAAGTGGCTGTGACGCGATGAGGTATATACACCAGTCAATTCACAAAACAGTATATTATCAAATATAATTTATGACCCTTAAAAGTGTGTAATTTGTGGCAGCATATATATAACACCAAACACATTATATGTGACTGTCATCTTTACCACGTTCTATAAGGCGGTAATTCTACAGTAGCTCTCTATAAATGTACAAAAAATGTTTGACAACATGTAAAGCTGATGTGCTTTCATCGCGTTGCTGAAAGGAATTATGAAACACAATTTATAAAAAAATTACTACCAATACTTTAAAGGAGAAATACTTTGAACAATTTTTTAAATCTCAAATTGAAATGTCTTATTCCTTAACATATTTTACAAAATTAGCTCTCTTGGCCATTATTTTGAGATTTAGGTGATTACTTCGATTGTTGATGACTTGAACCAAACGTAATTCGAGGAATTGTTCAAGTCGTGTATAGGTGAAACCCCACTGAATGTAGCGTAAAACTAATGAATTAATCAATCACCACATTACGATAAAGTGCAGTCTGCGTTCACTTGTATACCTTCAAGGACTATGGTATAGTAAGACCGATATACGTATTTAATCTTTTGTCACGGGACGCATGATTGTCCACTAAGCAAAAGGAACAATTCAGTTAAATTTTATAACCTAATGGATGATGAACTTGTGTCATAAATATAGTTATCCAAGGGCCCCGTATGCAAGGGGACGAGAAGAAGCTTTGGGGAAAGTTCATGCAAGGAATGATTTACATTGTTCGAATTCTCAGATTTTTGATTCCAAGAGGTCTGTTATTTGGCAACTGTCCGGGTCTTAAAACGCAATCGATCTTCGACTTCAATCATTATATATAACCATTGTTACAGTTGGAAGCAAAACAGGAAAATATATATAAAAAAAAATTATACGCCGCCAAGAGTCAACTGGTGAGAACCAATGAATTATATGCAATGCGTTAAATGAAGCGAATCCCATTTTTCAAAAAGTAAATAAATAAATAAATAACAACATGGAAGATGGCTTGTACCATGATTTTTTTTGTTGACAAATTGTTGTTAATTCACATATAGTAAGCAGAATTTAAACGTATACACTGTGCTGTGATGTGGGTGTATATACATGTATATTCATGGACTACTTAAGCTCCCAAGTAAAGTACATCGTCGAATTCAGAGGTGAGCTTACTGAAGTTTGTAGTTGAATGGAAGTAATGGAACAGCCTTTATCGATAGACGATACAGAAACCTATGCGCTGATGCCAGATCTGGAAAGCCGTTCTGATCCGAGTTGTCAAGTCGCAAACCTTGTTTGGGGCGGGAAGCCCACTGTTACAATCGTGGAAGCTCTGAACATTGTGCCACGGTATGCAGGAAGGGACAAGAGAGAAACAGGGAAGATATCTGAGGCTGCTACAAACGGTCGTGTTCCTGCAGAGGAAATCAAAAAGACACACCTGGATGATGGGATCTCACCAATTGTTAGCTAGCTCTTACTGAAACAGTCGTCTAACTTAGGCACCGAGCCGAAGCCTATTCGGACTAAAGCCAAATATCACGAAGTAGCCATATATACTCAGTCAAAATAGAAACTTCACAGTCATACATTTCTAAATATTTTCTTGAAAATTAATACAAGAGATATTATTAATATTATTATTATTAGAGGTAAATGCGTTGTCAAAGACATCATGACACATAGCAACTCCGACGTGCACAAGCAGTTTGTGTGAGCATACATCAAGGGTAAAGCATGTTTCCCTGTGTTCCTAGTCACGTGAGCACAGTAGAGCGACATCTCGGGGAAAACAAGTTCTTACAATAAATTCTCCGTTGATTTGCAATGCCACGACTGTCAAACATTCAACGTGAACGTGCCATTGACATGCTGCATACAGTAACGTAGGTCACTGACGTTGCCGGGGTTATGGGATGTCGTCGATGGACTATCCATGATCTTCTGACACATCTCAAACAAACTGGCACCTCAGCAGACCGACCTCGTTCGGGTAGACCACGTGTTAAGGCACACACAGAAGACCGACAAATCGTCTTACGTCATTTGCGTAATCGATTTCTCACTGCAATGTCTATTAGGAATGAATTGTTTAGAGGTCGTGTGACTGCCCAAACCATACGTAATCGCCTACGCACTCCTCGTCTCCATGCACGCCGGCCATATCATGGACCAATTTTAACCCAGTTGCACCGACGTCAACGGCTTCTCTGGGCACAACGACATCTGAGATGGACTCGGCGTGATTGGAATTGGGTCATTTTTAATAACGAATCCAGATTCACTTTGCACTTCGCTGATGGGAGAGTTTGAGGAGACGCAGTGAACGGAACGCCCCGTTTTGTGTGCAGGAAGAGGAGGGGGGCGGCAGTGCTATGGTTCGGGGTGCGTTTAATGTTCCTGCCCGTTCCCGACTGATGGTCATTTAAGGAAACTTAATTGTTTCAGGATCCAGAGATCAAGTGCCCATTCATTTCTTAGGAATGCTGGCATCAATGTCATGGAGTGGCCCTCAAGGTATCTCGTCCTTAATCCCATCGAACATGTATGGTACGTGTTGGGCAGAAGACTGCGTCAAGTAAGGAACCCTCCACAGAATTTGCATGAACTTGGTGACATGTTGGTTGAATTATGGCGAAGCATCCCCCAAGCTGTGTTCAGACTCATCATTCAATCCATGAGGAGACGTTGCATCGCAGTTGTGAACGCTCATGGAGGGCATACACCCTATTGACATGCTTTCATCAACTTGTAACTTACCATTTTTACTCTCTTACATTTCCGTAGCATTTCCGGTGGAACTGGTTACATTATGAACATGATTTT